>ML263072.1:0-23997 GCA_005239495.1 Nicotiana undulata
CAGCCCATCATGCAACTTCACAGTCACTCAATATTAGCCCATCAGGCAACCTCACAGTCACTCAATATTAGCCTCGCGGGCAACATCACTCATTAGGTACCTGCGCTCACTGGGGGTGTGTACAGACTCCGGAGGCGCTCCTACAGCCCAAGCGCTAAACAGTCGTAGAACCAATAACGAACATATAACAGTTAAGACAATGATCAAACAAGTGGGGAACGGGGAAAGGGAACATGTTTAACAAACAATTTGGGTGGTGCATAGATACTCGTCACCACTCCTATGCACCACGCCCATGCAATTCACATAGAAAACAAGTGGGGAATCCTATTCCCTCAAGCCAAAGTTAGACCAAACACTTACCTCAATTCCGCAGGCCACTCACCTCAATTGTTGATTTTCTCTTTGAATTCACCTCTAAATTGCTCGAATCTAATAAAAAATTAACTAAATATCATTAACTAATGCTAAAGGAACTAACTTTATTGAAAAATATAATTTTTCCTAAGTTTTCTAAAAAAAGGTGAAAACCCGACCCCGGGCCCGCTTGGTCTAAAATCGGGTTCGGACCAAATTACGTTTACCCATTCACCCAAATATGCTATAAGTTTCGAAATTCGAGCTTAATTTGATATAAAAATTCAATTTTTACAAAACTCCTTAATTTTACCCAAATTCTAGATTTTTACCATGAAAATCCTTTGTTTTTGCTTCAAAAGTGATGCAAAATAATAAGAAATTGTAAGAACAAGGTTTGGAATTGATTACCTATGAATTGGGGATGAAGATTGTTGAAGAAAAATCGTTTTTAGGGCTGGAACCTCGAAAAATTGGGGAAGAAAGGGTTCTGCCCGGTTTTTGGAGCCTTTTTTATTAACTGGACAGGGGTTCTACACGATCGCGAGCGCAGGGCTGCGTTCTCATAGGCTTAGTATCCCAGTCCTACGCGATCGCGAGCCTAGGGTCACGTTCGCGCTGCCTAAAGACTACCCAGCCCCCCAGCTCGGCCTGACTCTATGCGATCGCGACCTTCTTAGTGCTTTAGCGTAGGGTAACCCCCCTCCCTTCGCGTTCGCAACCCTAACTATGCGATCGCGTATCACAAAAATAGGGCCCTCAATCTTTACTCTATGCGATCGCGGAACTCCTTATGAGATCGCATAGAACAAATGTCTGGGCACCAGCAAAAGAAAAACCAGCAGCTTTTTAACATGTTCAAAACCTCTCGTGGCCTATCCGAAACTCACCCGAGCCCGGGGCTCTAAACAAATCATGCACGCAAGTCTAAAAACATCATACAAACTTGTTCGTGAGATAAAATCATGAAAATAACATGTAAATCAATGAATTAAACCTCAAAACTCATCGTTCTCAACAAAACTCTTAAAGTTCATAATTTCTCAACCGGATGTCCGAATCACATTAAACGAACTCCGTTTTTTCACCAAATTTCGCAGTTAACCTTTAAATATCATAACGAAGTTGTACCGGGCTCCGGAACCAAAATACGGATCCGATACCAATGATTTTTAGCATTGTTTCTTTTCTTTAATTCATGAATATTTCAGCAAAACAATTTCTTTCAATATTAATTTCTAAGGCTTGGGACCTCGGAATTCATTTCCGGGCACACGCCCGAGTCCCATATTTTACTGCGGACCTCCCGGGATCGTCGGAAAACAGATCTGGGTCTGTGTACTCAAAATGTTGACCAAAGTCAGCTTTTATCAAATTTAAATTCTAAAATTTACTATTTCTCATATTTTCACATAAAAGCTTTCCGTTTTCACGCCCGGACTGCGCACGCAAATTGAGGTATTTTATTTTAGTCTTTTTATGGTTAGTTTGCATGGAACAGAGTCTAATTTTATAAAATGACCCCTTGGGTCATCACAATCTCCACTTCAAAAACACACATTCGTCCTCGAACGAACATAGAAAATTACCTGAAGTGGCGAACAAGTGTGGGTATCTACTCTTCATGTCCGACTCGGACTCCCAAGTAGCTGCCTCAACGAGCTGGCCTCTCCACTACACTCGAACTGAAGGAAAACTCTTAGATCTCAATTGGCGAACCTGCCGGCCTAAAATAGCTACTGGCTCCTCCTCATAAGTCAAGTCTTTGTCCAACTGGACAGAGCTGAAATCTAACACGTGGGACGCGTCACCATGATATTTCCGGAGCATAGACACATGGAATACCGGATGAACTGAGGATAACCCTGGAGGAAATGCACGTCTATAAGCTACCTCCCCCACCTTATCAAGAATCTCAAACGGCACGATATACCTAGGGCTCAACTTGCCCTTCTTCCCAAACCTCATAACTCCCTTCATGGGCGACACACGAAGCAATACTCTCTCTCAAATCATGAATGCTACATCACGAACCTTACGATCGGCATAACTCTTTTGCCTAGACTGAGCTGCACGAAGTCTCTCCTAAATAATCTTGACCTTATATAAGACCTCCTGAACCAAGTCGGTACCCGAAAACCGAGCCACTCCTGGCTCGAACCATCCAATTGGCGATCTGCACCGTCTACCATATAACGCCTCATAAGGAGCCATCTGAATGTTCGACTGATAACTATTATTATAAGCAAACTCCGCTAACGTCAAGAACTGATACCATGAACCTCCAAAATCAATAACACAAGCGCGAAGCATGTCCTCCAATATCTGAATGGTACGCTCGGACTGCCCGTCAGTCTGAGGGTGAAATGTTATACTCAACTCCACTCGGGTAACCAACTCTCGTTGAGCCCTCCAAAAGTGCGAAGTAAACTGCGTACCCTGATCAGAAATAATAGACACGGGCACCCCATGAAGGCGAACAATCTCCTGAATATACAACTCAGCCAACCGCTATGAAGTATAGGTACTAGCCACTGGAATGAAGTGTGATGACTTAGTCAGCCTGTCCACAATAACCCAAACCGCATCGAATTTCCTCTGAGTTTGTGGGAACCCAACAGCGAAGTTCATAGTGATACGCTCTCACTTCCATTCAGGAATCTCTATCTGCGGAAGCAAACCACCAGGTCTCTGATGCTCATACTTTACCTGCTGACAATTTAAGCAACGAGCCACATAAGCCACAATGTCCTTCTTTATCCTTCTCCACTAATAATGTTGTTTCAAATCTTGGTACATTTTTGCTGCACCTGGGTGAATAGAATACTTGGAGCTGTGAGCCTCCTCAAGGATCAATTCACGGAGGCCATCAACATTAGGCACACACAACCTACCTTGCATCCTCAAAATGCCATCATCTCTAACTGTAACCTGCTTGGCATCGCCGTGTCGAACCGTGTCCCTAAGGACCACCAAATGTGGGTCATCGTCCTACCGCTCACGGATACGATCAATTAGAGAAGATCGAGCGACAATATAAGCTAGGACACTGTTGGGAGAAATATCCAACCTCACGAACTGATTAGCCAAAGCCTGAATGTCTGAAGCCAACGGTCTATTGCCAACTGGGATATACGCAAGACTGCCCATACTCACCGCCTTTCTACTCAATGCATCGGCCACCACATTGGACTTCCCCGGGTGATACAATATAGTGACATCATAATCTTTTAACAACTCTAACCACATCCTCTGCCATAAATTTAGATCTTTCTTCTTGAATAAGTACTGGAGGCTGCGATGGTTAGTAAAAATCTCACACGGCACGCCATAAAGATAATGCCTCCAAATTTTCAAAGTATGTACAATAGCTTCCAACTCTAAATCATGAACATGGTAATTCTTCTCATGGACTTTCAACTAACGAGACGCATATGCGATCACCCTGCCATCCTGCATCAACACTGCTCTAAGGATAACTCGAGAAGCATCACAATATACCGTGAAAGAACCCGAATCTGATGGTAACACCAACACTGTGCTGAAGTCAAGGTTGTCTTGAGCTTCTGAAAGCTCGCCTCGCACTCATCTGACCATGTAAATGGGGCACCTTTCTGAGTCAATTTAGTCATTGGGGCTGCTATGAATGAAAACCCCTCCACAAAATGACGGTAGTAACCGGCTAAACCCAAGAAACTCCTAATCTCCGTGACTGTGGCGGGTCTAGGCCAGTTCTTGACTACCTCTATCTTCTTAGGATCAACCTGAATACCCTCAGCTGATACGATATGACCCAAAAAGGCTACGAAATCTAACCAGAACTCACATTTAGAAAACATAGCTTACAACTGATTATCCCTCAAAGTCTGGAGTGCTATACGGAGATGCTGCTCATGATTTTCCCGGTTGCGGAAGTATATAAGAATGTCATCAATGAACATGATCACAAAAGAGTCTAGATGTGGCTTGAAAATCCGATTCATTAGGTTCATAAAAGCCGCTAGAGCATTAGTCAGCTCAAAAGACATAACCAAAAATTCATAGTGCACATACCTCGTACGAAAGGCTGTTTTAGGGATATCGAACGTCCTAATCTTCAGCTGATGGCAGCTTGACCTCAAATCAATTTTCGAAAACACTCTAGCACCCTGAAGCTGATCAAATAGGTCCTCAATCCTCAGCAATGGATATTTATTCTTGATAGTGACTTTATTTAGCTGTTGTAGTCTATGCACATTCTCATTGACCATCTTTCTTCTTTAGAAATAAAACCGGTGCACCCCAAGGCGAGACACTAGGTCTTAGGAAACCCTTATCTAGCAAATCTTGTAATTGTTCTTTCAATTCTTTCAATTCTGGTGGGGACATCCGATATGGAGGAATGGAAATGGGATGAGTGCCCGGAGCCACATCAATACAGAAATCAGTATCCCTGTCGGGTGGCATACCCGGCAGGTCTGCAGGAAATACCTCAGGAAATTCACGCACGATAGGAACTGGCTCTATAAAAGACACCTCAGCATCAGAATTACGAATATGAGCCAAATAAGCCAAACACCCTTTCTCCACCATGCGACGAGCCTTGGCATATGAAATTACCCGGCTGGGAGAACGACTAGGAGTCCCTTTCCATTCTAATCGAGGCAACCCCAGTAAGGCTAAGGTAACCGTCTTGGCGTGACAATCTGAAATGGCATAGTAGGGCGACAACCAATCCATGCCCAATATAATATCAAAGTCAACCATGTCTAGAAGTAAAAGTTCAACACTAGTTTCCAAACCTTTAATGACTACCACGCACGAACGATACACTCGATCTACCACAATAGGATCCCCCACCGGTGTAGACACAAACAGGAACACTCAAGGGATCACGGGGCAAATTAAAATATGAGGCAAAATAGGAGGAAACATACGAATAAGTAGACCTCAGATCAAACAAAATGGAAGCAGCTCTATCACCAAACTGAGATAATACCTGTAGTAATAGCGTTGGAGGATTCTGCCTCACGGCTAGCTGGAAAAGCATATAGTCGGGGCGGAGCCCCACCACCCTAAACCATACCTCTGGGAGGACCTCCACCTCTAGCTATCTATCCTCTACCTCTAACATTCTGGCCTCTACCTATGACTACCTGACCCCTACCCCTTGCTGGCTGGGTAGGTGGTACTGCAGCTGGTGCCGGAACTATGGCACAAGAACCCTGGTACTGATGTTGACTACTCAGAAACCTCGGACAAGCTCTCTAAACATGCCCATATTCACCACACTCAAAACATCCCTCCTGATATGAGGACTGACCCTGACGAACTGGCTGACCACGATAATAACTCTACAGAGGAGGTGCTCTAATATGAGTTAAAGGAGCACTGTAGACTGATTGAGTAGAAGGAGGTACATAAGAACCACGAACCCCTGAAGTACCATGTAAAACCTGTAGCGCTGAATGGAATGGCCTGGATGAATGACCTCTGCTAAATGAAGTCCTGCCTCCATATGAGGCACCACTGAAAACACCGGAATGGCGAGGTCTCTTGTCTGACCCCTGACCTCATATCCCAAGAACCGACTCAACCCTCCTAGTTATATTAGCTGCATCCTGAAGAGAAATCTTGGATCCTGTCTCCTTGGCCATATGCAACCTGATGGGCTGAACAAGGCCATCAATAAACCGTCTGAACCTTTCCCTCTTGGTGGGAAATGTAAGCATATCATGTCTAGCCAGATCCACAAAATGAGTCTCATACTGAGTCACAATCATATTACCCTGCTGGAGTCGCTCAAACTGACGTTGCTTATCCTCTCGAGTAGTGACAGGTAAGAACTTCTCCAAAAAGAGATAAGAAAACTGATCCCAAGTCAGAGCTGGTGATCCCAATGGCCTAGTCAACAAATAATCTCTCCACCATTTCTTGGCAGAACCTGTCATCTGAAAAGCTGCAAAATCGACCCCATTGGTCCCCATATTACGCAACACCTCATGTCACGACCCAAATTTCCCTCTGTTGGATATCGTGATGGCACCTAGTCTTAGGGACTAGGTAAGCCTAACATTTAGAACAATAATAATAATAATAAAAGAACCTTAACAGTTTCGATAAAGAGATCTTGACCGAATTTACAAAGTTTTTCCAAAACCTGTAATACAAGTCATAAGCTCTACGAATATTCTACAACTTCTAAATACCTCTGTTCAGAAATAAATAGAACAGTGTATGAATACTACTTATAAGAAGGTGACTCTGAAGCCTGCGAACGCAGCAGCAGGTTACCTTGAGTCTCCCTGTTAATGGTCCATGCGGCTACTAAAAATCAATGCCTGGATTTGTGCAACAAAAATGCATAGAAGAGTGGTATGAGCACACCACAGTGGTGCCCAGTAAGTATCAAGACTAATCTCGGTGGAGTAGTGACGAGGACTAGTCAAGACACCACTGGTCTACAAAAATAACTGACATGAATATAGAAGTAATCGGACACTACATCTATCTAAGAATTTACGGGATAATTTACAACAATGACAATATAATGCGGAAGGAAATTACAGAAGAACAACCACGAAACAGCATAAAATGCAGAGAAAAGGGGACAACAAAACAATCCAAACTAGAAGTAAACACAATACAATAGAGAACTCCACATCAACTCTACGTCTCTTTACTCACATCGCGCCTTAGCCATTAAATTCCATAAACCCGGTGGAAACCCTTAAACAACATATCATATGAAAAGCTTTGCGAATAAAATCATTTTAATGTAGAAAGATTTCTTTTGAAAACATACTTTGTCCAATATATATATGCACTAGAGAGAATTACGTAAAACATAGTTTTCTTTCAAAATGCGAAGTTTCCAAAGATACTTTCCCAATAAAAGACTTCCAAGAATCATTTCATGCAAGACTAGTGCTTTTCAAATGTACCTTCGATGTGAAAGCCTTCAGATATAATCATTTCGAAACCATTACTTTTCAATAATACTTTTCAGTAAAATCTCGTAATCATAATCTCCTCAAGGTAAATCTATCGGAACTCAGTCCGTACTCAAAACTTGTCTTGTCAATAAATGTAGTAAGCGATCAGTGAGAATTTCTGGATTTAAACAACGGAATATTAAACTCTCAAACAAATGCAGTAAATATCAAACAAGGACACGGAAAAAATTAATGCAGAGACAAGTGCACGGCATGTCCCCTCGCGCTAAGATAAATAATCACTCGGCACAGAATGTCCCCTCGTGCATAACCTCACAATCACTCGGCAAGGAATGTCCCTCGTGCATAACATCACAATCACTCGGCACAGAATGTCCCCTCGTGCATAACCTCACAATCACTCGGCAAGGAATGTCCCCTCGTGCGTAAATAAATAAATAAACACTCGGCACGGAATGTCTCCTCGTGCATAAATAAATAAACACTAGGCACGGAATGTCCCCTCGTGCATAAATAAATAAACACTCGGCATGGAATGTCCCCTCGTGCATAAATAAATAAATAAATAAACACACTCGGCACAGAATGTCCCCTCGTGCATAACCTCATAATCGCTCGGTACGAAATGTCTCCTCGTGCATAAATAAATAAATAAATAAATAAATAAACAACAAATTGATGAAGCAAATCAACAATAGGAACCATAAATCACAACGTCCCAGCAAGGAAATCAGTTATGCACCCAATATCATAACAGTATAAACAATAATAGAAAATACACCATCCCGACAAGGGAGTCAACAATGAAAACAACAACATCCCCGCAAGGGAAAACAACTATAACCAATCTCGCCTAAGCAATTAACTTTATGGAATAAACTCAACTTAAACGAAGGTCCAGAAATAGGCAACATCAAGGAAACATCCACAACATAAATGTTTATCAACTGACCCAAGTAGCACATAAAGGAGGAATCATAGAAATTACAATATAAGACTCACGAGCACGCTTGACACCAACGAACGGATGTTCTCCTACGGCTAAGCAACTATAAAACTAGATAACACTAATATAGTCCATTTGACAGTTTTAGGAAGCAAGTATGGCATAAAGATAAGAGCAGTAAAATATTCAGTTAAGTCAATTAGGATCAAATAATCAACGAAGGAGTCCAAAAGTAAGTAATTCTGAATTAAGCAGGAAATAATGAAATTAATAACCAAGGATCCAAATGTAACAATTACAACTCATACACAGGTAACATAAGAACCTACGAACCCTGGAAAGTCCAACCTATTAGCAAATAAGTCTGCATACGCACTCGTCACCTCGAATACACGGACTACAATCAACAAAGAAGACGCAACCCTAAGGGATAGTTCCCCCACACAAGGTTAGGCAAGATACTTACCTCAAGGATGACAACCGGGTACTCAAAAATAGACCTCTCGGGCGGAAAGACCTTCGGACGGCTCAACTCCACTAAAAATACTTCAAATTGCACATAAAACGTATAAGGAACTATTCCGAATAATAAAGTCTCAATCTTTACAAAGATATAAAAATCGACCCAAAAGTCGACCCTTGGGACCGCACCTTGGAACCCGTCAAATTTTACAAAATTCGATTACCCATTCGGATACGAGTTCAACCATACAAATTTTATCGAATTCCGATACCATTTGGTCCTTCAAATCACGATTTTTAATTTTAGAAATTTTCTTTCAAACCCCACAATTTCCTCAACCCAAAACACAAATTAAATGATAAAAACAAGAACTAATTCGTGGAATATATTTAATTCTAGTGAAAGAACACTTACCCATTCCATTTGTGTAAAAACCCCACAAAGAATCGCCCAAAGCCGAGCTCTAGAAAATGTGTTAAAAATGGCTTAACCCTCGTTATATAACTTCTGCCCAGATATTTACTCATCGCGATCGCGGAAAATGCTTCGCGATCGCGAAGTACAAAATTTTCCAGCCAAAAATTTGCTCTTCGCGATCGTGAAGAACAAATGCCCAGCTCTTCCGGACAGCCTCTAGTATAATGGACATAACGTTTTGTACAAAACTCCAAATTGCAAATGGTTCAACGTTTTGAAAACTAGACACCAAGGGATACAACTTTTATTCATTTCTCATCTCCCAATTCCTTATATATTTTGAGATATAAGTTGCTAAAGTCAGTCCTATGCAACACAATGCAATTTCCAAACACTTCCCGGAATCCACTAAAATCTGAATGGTACGCTCGGACGTCCGTCCGTCTGAGGATGAAACGTTGTGCTCAACTCAACTCATGTGCCCAACTCACGCTGAAATACTCTCCAGAAATTTGAGGTAAAATGCGTACCTCGGTCAGAAATAATGGACACGGGCACACCGTGGAGGCGAACAATCTCCCTGATGTAGATACATGTTAACCTCTCCGAAGAATAGGAAACTGCCACAAGGATGAAATGCGCTGACTTGGTCAGCCTATCCACAATGACCCATACTGAATCAAACTTCTTCTGAGTTAGTGGGAGTCCAGCTACGAAATCGATGGTGACACGCTCCCACTTCCACTCAGGAATCTCAATCTGCTGCATGAATCTACCGGGTCTCTGGTGCTCGTACTTAACCTGCTGACAGTTCAAGCATCGAGCTACATATGCCACAATATCTTTCCTCATCCTTCGCCACCAATAATGTTGCCGCAAATCCTGATACATCTTTGCGGCGTCCGGATGAATGGAGTACCGGGAACTATGGGCCTCCTGCAATATCAACTCACGAAGTCCATCAACATTGGGAACACAAATACGGCCCTGCATCTGCAAGACCCCATCATCACCAACCGAAACCTGTTTGGCACCTCCGTGCCGAACCGTGTCCCTAAGGGCACGCAAATGAAGATCATCATATTGCCGATCCCGAATACGGTCGAATAATGAAGAACGAGCCACTGTATAAGCTAGAACACTGCGGTCTCAGAAACATCCAATCTCATGAACCGATTGGCCAAGACCTGAACATCTAAAGTAAGCGGTCTCTCCCCGACCGGAATATAAGCAAGACTACCCATACTGGCTGACTTCCTACTCAAAGCATCGACTACTACTTTGGCCTTCCCCGAATGATATAAGATGGTGATGTCATAGTCTTTCAATAGCTCCAACCATCTCTTCTCCTCTGCCTCAAATTCAACTCTTTCTGCTTGAACAATTATTTCAAACTTTTGTGATCTGTGAACACCTCACAAGGCACGCCATATAAATAATGCCTCCAAATCTTCAGCGCGTGAACAATAGCTACTAACTCCAAATCATGAACTGGATATTTCTTCTCATGAACCTTCAACTGACGTGAAGCATATGTTATAACCTATCCATCCTGCATCAACACTGCACCAAGTCCATTCTGAGAAGCATCACAATATAAAGTGTATGGCTCTGAACCTGAGGGAAAAACCAACACTGGTGTCGTGGTCAAAGTTGTCTTGAGCTTCTGAAAGCTCGCCTCACACTCGTTTGACCACGTGAATTGGGCACCCTTCTGAGTCAACCTGGTCATGGGGGCTGCAATAGATGAAAAGCCCTCCACAAACCGGCGATAGTATTCTACTAAGCCCAAGAAACTCCAAATCTCTGTAGCTGATGTGGGTCTAGGCCAATCTTTAACCTTTTGAAATCTTCTTGGGATCTACATGTATACCCTCTGCTGATACAACATGACCCAAGAATCCAACTGAGCTCAACCAGAACAAACACTTGGAAAACTTAGCATACAACTAACTGTCCTTCAGAGTCTGGAGAATGACTCGAAGGTGCTGCTCGTGCTCCTCCCGACTGTGGGAGTAAATCAAAATATCATCAATGAAGACAATCACGAACAAATCCAAATAAGGCATGAACACTCGGTTCATCATATCCATAAAAGCATCTCGGGAATTTGTCAACCTGAATGACATCACTAAGAACTCATAATGCTCGTACCGAGTGCGAAAGGTTGTCTTAGGGACATCGGAGGCCCTAATCCTCAACTGATGGTAGCCAGATCTCAAATCAATCTTTGAAAATACTTTGGCACCCTGAAGTTGATCAAACAAATCATCAATCTACGGCAATGGATACTTGTTCTTGATAGTAACCTTGTTCAATTGTCGGTAATCAATGCACATCCTCATAGACCCATCTTTCTTCTTAACAAACAACACCGGCGCACCCCATGGTGAAACACTAGGCCTAATAAAGCCTTAATCTAGCAAATCCTGCAATTGTTCCTTCAACTCCTTTAGCTCTGGCGGGGCCATACGATATGGCGGAATAGAAATGGGATGAGTGCTCGGAGCCAACTCAATGCAAAAGTCAATATCCCTTTCGGGTGGCATACCCGGCAAGTCTGCAAGAAACACCTCTGGAAACTCACGGACAATGGGCACAGACTTCATAGAAGGAACCTCGGCACTACAATCACGAACATAAGCCAAATAGGCTAAACACCCCTTCTCGACCATGTGCTGAGCCTTCATATATGAGATAACCCTGCTAGAAGAATGACCAGAAGTCCCCCTACACTCCAATCGAGGTGCTCCCGGCAAGGCCAAGGACACAGTCTTGGCATGACAGTCCAGAATAACATTATAGGGCGACCACCAATCCATCCCCAAAATAACATTGAAATCAACCATATCAAGGAGTAGAAGATCTACACTGGTCTCAAGATCACCAATAATCACTACACATGAACGGTAGACACGATCTACCACAATAGAATCACCCACCGGTGTGGACACATATACAAGAGTACTCAGAGAATCACGAGGCAAAATCAAACAAGGAGCAAACACATAGGAGAATATGGATACCGGATCAAACAAAACCGAAGCATCCCTGATGCAAACTGAAACCATACTTGTAATGACTGCATCGGAGGCCTCAGCCTTAGGACTCGCTGGAATAGCATAACATCGGGGTAGGTCACCACCAATCTGAACATCTCTAGGACGGCCTAATGTTGGCTTACCTCTACCTCTGGTAGCCTCACCTCCACCTCTAGAACCTCGGCCTCTACCCCTAGCTGGCTAAGGGGGTGGTGGAGCACCTGGTGCGGGAATCATAGCACGGGAACCCTGGTGCTGAGGACCACTCGAGGATCGGGGGAAAATCTAGCAATGTGCCCCGGGCCACCACATGTATAACAAGATCTCATTCGCTGAGATTGCTGGCCCTGAAAATGTCCTTGTCGACCGGAGTAACCACTCCAAAAACTCTGGAGCGGCATTGCACTGATATGAGTTGGTGGTGCACTGCAGGATACCTGAAGTGCTGACTGAAACGGCCTAGGAGGATGGCTCTACCAAAAATATCTCTGCCCCCGGACGATACACCACTGAACATGCCAAAACGATGAGACCTCTTGTCAGACCCCTGACCACTACCCTGTGATAATACCATCTCGATCCGTCTGGCCACATTGGCTGCCTCTTGAAAGGAAATATCACTCCTGTCTCTCTGGCCATCTGCAATCTAATCGGCTGAGATAGTCCCTCAATAAACCTCCTCACCCTCTCTCGGTCGGTGGGGAGTATCATGATAGCATGTCGGGCCAAAGTGATGAACCTGGTCTCATACTGTGTAACTGTCATAGAACCTTAATGGAGACGCTCAAACTGCCTCCAGAAATCCTCTCCCTGGGTAACTGGAAGAAACTTCTCCAAGAACAAATCAGAGAACTAAGCCCAAGACAAAGACGATGAACCACCTGGTCTGGTCAAGTAATAATCCCTCCACCAAGTCTTGGCGGGACCTGAAAGGCGGAAAGTGGCAAAATCGACTCCATTGGTCTCAACTATCCCCATGTTCCGAAGAACCTCATAGCAACTGTCTAAGTAATCCTGGGAATACTCTGAAGGTGCACCGCTGAAAGTAGTAGGGAACAGCTTGGTGAACCGGTCCAATCTCCATAAAGCATTAGCAATAATAGCTGCTCCCTCCCCTGCCTGAGCCACAATACCTGGCTGGACTACCCTAGTTATCTGAGGTGCTGGAGTCTGGAACTGAGAAGCTAACTGCTCTGGTGTGCAGGTGGCGGGAGTCTGGGCTCGTCCCCCAGCCTGAGAGACGGCTGGTGCTGCAGGAAGTAGGCCTGCCTGAGCAACGCTCTCCATAAGGCCCACTAAACGGACCAGAGCATCCTGGAGTACCGGGGTGGAAATGAACCCCTCGGGAACCTGAGCTGGTCCCACTGGAACTGTCTGAGCAGGAACCTCATCGGCAAACTCTACTTGAGGCTCTGCCACTGGGGTTGCTGCTCTGGGATGAGCTCTGCCCCTGCCTCAGCCTCTAGCACGGCCTCGTCCTCGTCCCTTCGTAGGAGCTGCAAGTGGAGCCTTGGGCTGCTGATCAGTAGATGAAGAAGCACGTGTTCTCTCCATCTGCGGGAGAATAGAATAGAAATTCAATTAGCATTTAGAAGTCAAATCGCACGACAGAGAAGAATAGATGTGAAGATATTCCTAAACTCTGCAGCCTCTGGGGGATAAGTACAGACGTCTCTGTACCGATCCCTTAGACTCTACCAAGCTTGTCCGTGAATTGTGAGACCTAAGCAACCTAGTGCTCTGATACCAACTTGTCACGACCCGAATTTCCCACCGTCGGGACCGTGATGGCGCTTAACGTTGAACCCGATAGGCAAGCCAGCGTTAGTATTTAAGTTACATTATCCTTTACTATTATTCAATCACAAGCGAAGTACAACACTAACATGTTTGAAAGTACAAAATGAAACAGAATATATTAACTTAATGTAAAGCTTTTACGAAGTTACACAATATCAATCCTAGAACTTTGGAGTCACAATATCACAGACTATCTACGAATAATACATATAACGGCCTGAAAGAAAGAAATATATCTCTTTCAGAAATAAGTAGAACATAATAAAATAAGTAGGATGGGACGCCAAGGCCTGCGGACGCCAACAGGACCACCTCGGTGTCTCCACGTGGACTGAAGGCAGCCTCCTCGCTCTAGTGTCCAAAGGGTCCTTACCGGGATCTGCACAACAAAGATGTGCAGAGTGTAGCATCATTACAACTGACCCCATGTACTGAGTAAGTGTCGAGCCTAACCTCGGCGAAGTAGTGACGAGGCTAGGATACGACAACCAAGACAACCTGTGCAATTTAATAATATTCGGAAGAAATAATAACAACAAGAATAACCTGTTAAGTACAAGGGAAAGGGAAACATGCTAGGGGAAAGAAATATCAGATAACAGAAATAACGAAATAAGACAACAGTTCAAATATCAAAGTAATGGCAGGAAGTAAAAACACAGAGAAAGCAGTGCACGGCATCACCCTTCGTGCTTTTACTCTAATTTTCACCAAATAATAAATGCAAGTTCACGGCATCACCCTTCGTTCTTTTACTCTCATCCTCACAATAATAAATAGAAACGGCATGGCATCACCCTTCGTACTTTTACACTCTTATCCTCACAATAATCAATACACGGCATCACCCTTCGTGCTTTACACTCTTCCTCACCAAATCAATACACGGCATCACCCTTCGTGCTTTAAACTCTTCCTCACTCAAACAATATCAATAACAGAAGATTGGCAAGGAAAATAAACAATATGAACCATAATAATAAATTATAACACCCCGTCAAGGGAACAACAGTAGAAATATCACTATCCCGGCAAGGGAACAACAGTAGAAATATCACTATCCCGGCAAAGGACACAGCTATAACCAATCTCGCTCAAGTATATATCTTCACATATAGTTTCTCAACTGAACCTCATACTCAACAATGTTCATTACCAAGAATTCCCACCAAAATGAATAACCACAATGTGAAACTCAAGCTATAACACAGTAAATATCAACATAATTCATAATATCCGACTCACGGGAATACTTGACACCAACGTATAGGTACTCGTTACCTCACCTATAAGTTGAACATGGTATTCACACATAGAAAATAAGACACAACACCTATTCCCTCAAGCTAAAGGTTAGGCCAAACACTTACCTCGACTTCCACGGCCAAAATCAAGCCTCAATCACCCTTTCCCTTTTGAATTCGACTCCAAATTAATTGTATTTAGACATAGTTGACTTAATAACATCAATAAACGCTAAACAATTCAATTCCAATGCTTAATTATAGGTTTTCTAGCAGTCTTCCCAAAAAGTCAAAAATCGACCCCGGCCCCCTTGGTCAAAACATGAGGTTCGGGCCAAAACCCGATCACCCATTCACCCACGAGCCTGAATATGTAATTAGTTCCGAAATCCGACCCCAAAACAAGGTCTAAATCCCAATTATTCAAAAATTCCTAACTCTACCCAAATCCCTAACTTTCTACCCTTGAGAACATGATTTAGGCCTAGAAATCTAATGGGTGTTAATGAAAATTGAAGAAGACAAGTCTAAGAATACATACCTATGATTTTGTAGTGAAATTCCCTTTCAAAAATTGTCCAATTTCGAGTTTTAGAGAGTGGGTTATGAAGTTTTGAAATAATCCCGTTTTAGCTACTGTTTAATATCACTAGACTCTTACCCTATGCGTTTGCGGGTCCCTGGCCGCGTTCGCATAGGTATGACTTGTCTGGCCTATGCGTTCGCGAGCTACAGGCCGCGTTCGCACAGGGTTAACTCTACCCGCCCCCTTGACCTTCTATGCGTTCGCGACCACCTAGGTGCGTTCGCATAGAACAATTCTGCCCACCTCCCAAAATGCTCTACGCATTCGCGACTACATGGGTGCGTTCGCGTTGAGTAATTTTCCTATGCTCCGCGTTCGCACCATGTGCCATGCGTTCGCATAGGGTAAATTCCCTGGACACGAGCAACAGCCAAAAGACACCAGATTTTCTAACTAAAATCACCCTGACGCCTATCCGAAACTCACACGAGACCTCGGTGCTCCAAACCAAACATGTACACAACCTCAAAAACATCCTACGGACTTACTCGTGCGATTAAATCGTCAAAATAACACCTTAAATAACGAATTTAGCATCAAAATCAAAGAAAATATCCAAAATTTCTGAAGTATCAAATTTTACAACCACGGGTCCGAATCACGTCAAACAACTTCTGTTACTTACCAAATTTTACATACATGTCATAATTATCATATTGAACTTGTACCGGGCTACGGAACCACAATACGGGCCCGATACCATAGATTTCAAACATAATCAAATTTTTAGAATCTTTTATATTTTCAGAAAAATAATTTCTTTCAAAAATTCATTTCTCGGGCTTGGGGCCTCGGAATTCGTTTTCGGGCATACGCCCAAGTCCCATATTTTTCTACGGATCCTCCGGGACCGTCAAATCACGGGTCCAGATCCGTTTACCCAATATGTTGACCGAAGTCAACTTAAATCAAATTTCAAAAGCAAAAATTAGCATTTTCTCAATTTTTCACATAAAGGCTTCTCAGTTATACGTCTAGGTTGCCACACAAATCGAGGTGAGATAAAAGGATATTTTCAAGATCTCAGAACACAACTTTGACTTATAAAACATAGGATAACCCTTTTGGGTCATCGCATTAGATATCATTAATCTACTAATAACTATAATAATCATTGTTTTTGTATCACTTGCAATGATCAATAAAATTAAATTCTTCTTCCTTTCTGTATTAGTATGAAAGTTGACTTTTAATTTTTTTTTTAAATTACTACATAAAAATTTAAATTATTTCTTTATATTCTTATTTGTTTCTTAGAATTATGTCATTTGTCTATATTTTTATTTTACTTTTTATATTATAATATTTTCAGTTACGGGATCTTATATATGTAGCATGACCAAATGAGTTACCTAGATAAAACTTTCTCATATAAAAAATCAAATAAGTCTTATCCTTTTACGTATCTCAACAATAAAATTGATATTTACATATCTTTTTCTCCCTTTTTTTGGTTTATTGACCATATTATTAAGTTACCCATGATTTAGAATTGTTGATATCTTCCGCTACTCTCATTATAACAATGACTTGGTTTTTCTTTTTCTTATTTTTTATCTATTTTTATTCTATAGGTCAGATTAGTGTTTAAACTTATCAATAATAATTTTTAATATTATTTATTATCATTATTTTATTTTTTATAATATTCAAAGTATAAATTTTCTCACACTTTCTCCACCCTCTCTTTCTATATTATTCCCTTACTATAAAATTTGATATAATTATTTCATCTTGTATTTAATATAAGAATAAACAACAACAACAAAAAAGTGCATGTGCTCGTACTTTATATTCAGCGGCGAATCTATATGGTTGTTTGTGGGTGTTCATGCACCCATTATTTTTAACAAGATTTGGTAAATTTGTGTATGTAGTTATAAAAATATTTATATAAATATTGAGCGAGCACCCATAACAAAATTTCCTTTTTTTTTTTATAGATTTTTTATCGGCAAGCACCCACGACTATAAAATTCTGAATTTGCCACTCTTTATCTCAAGGTATTTTTTCGTCTTGAGTTCCTTTATGAGCGATACATGTTAATTGATTACTTTGTCCGCTATTATACATATGTACTCCTTATTTATTAGGTGAATTACACGACTGTATTTATAAAGACAGAAGTGCGAATACATCAAATACAATTGGGGAAGTAAAAATAATGATTTACAGCATAAAATTTAATGAAGCGTGTTTGAATTTATTTTTTTGAGATCTTTTAGGAGGATATATGCTAATTGATTTTGCTTTCCGTTATTAAACAACTGGACTCCTTATTTATTGGACGAATTCATGTGAATATAGTCGGTAGCAACAAAATATTTGATGAATGAAGTAAATATGTATAAGTTATGCCAATATACTATAGTAATTTCTGAAAATATATGAAAAAAAGATATATAAGCGGTTTGTGGGCTTAAATGCAATCTTAACCTGGACTGTTAGATTGAGACGGCGTAGGCTGTGGGTTGATCTGGATCTTGGGTTGGAACATGTAAGGCATTTAGGCCGGCCTATATGCGGTCCGATAGAAGTATTATTAAGTAGGAAAATTTTCGTTCTTATACCATATAGGAAACTATATTACTAAATATTTTCATAGTTTGCATATTACCCGTCATGCTAATAGTATTTCTACAAAATATAGACTATTCATTAAATAAGGAATCATTGTAGCCGTAGGTTTCCTTATTTAGGCACGCTAATATTGGAGAATTAAAGATTCTTTCGGATATTTCATTAAATAAGTATCTTCTTTGGTGTCAAGGTAATAGCTATGAATAGTCATTGACTTCCGGGAAATAGTAGAAGAATGTGACCTGTTATGGGACATACAATGCATTACGCGACGAAATGAAAGAAAAGTAATGAAACTTGCGATAGGAAGATGCGATCTGTTATCGAGTCGTCTTATTGGGAATAACAAGAGAATCTCTCAATACTCTTGATTTGTAGATGTAGGTAGAGGTGGCTAACGGGTCGGTTCAAACCGGTACCGGACCAGCCCGGACCGGTTCAAACCGGGACCGGACCGGCCCGGTTCATAGGGGGCCGGGTGGGGCTGGGTTAAGGGGTTAGGGGGGTTGAAACGAATTAAATTTTTAAAACGGGTAACCGGAGCGGACCAACCCGGTTCAAATGAACAGTGCCTGAACCGGTTAAACCGGCCCGGCCCGGACCGGTTCAACGGTCAAAAAAAAAAATTGTTTTTTTTTTAATTTTTAAAATCTTGTAACCCGGCCCCTTAAACCCCTACCCGTACGGGTTACTTTTTACCCGGATAAACCCGAACCCGTTAAACCCGTTAACAATTAACCGTAACCGGCCCGCTACCCAACCCGTACGGTTCAAAAAAATGGTAACCCGGCCCGGCCCGGCCCACCCGTTAGCCACCTCTAGATGTAGGCTTCCTTATTTAGGCGCGCTAATATTGTGGAATTAAAGATTCTTTCAGATATTTTCAAACGCAAATCACGCTTTATTAATTTTCGTCTCTTTTCTGATTTCACAAATCAAAAACGACTAAAACTTCTACAAATCTTCTGCAAAAAATGCAATTATGTCAAAAATCCCAATTGTGCTACAATTGAGTGGGAATTGGGATATTAAAATTCAATGTACCAAGTTTGTAGATATTTTGTAGATAAATTGTAGATTATTTGTATTCTGATTGTAAATGTTTTGTTTTCTGTTTTCACAAATAAAAAACGACTAAAACTTCTACAAATCTTCTGCAAAAATTGCAATAATGTCGAAAATCCCAATTATGCTACAATTGAATGGGAATTGGGATATTAAAATTCAATGTACCCAGTTTGTAGATAAATTGTAGATTATTTGTGTTATAATTGTAGATATTATGTAGTTTACAGAATAACTAGATAATTATTAGTAGGAAAGGATTTATATGCTAAAATAATGTAGATGAAGTACTGTTTACATTCAACAATATTTTTTAGTTCTAGCTTCAGCCCTAATTTGACGCGGAGAAAGACTATGCCTCTTATCTTCACTTGCATGAGCAACTTTTCCATTCTTTTTCTGTGAATGTGGTGATAATACACCCAAATCAAACGATGAAATATTTGTTTCTCTTGCTTTTTTAGGGTTGTTCTTTGAAGGTTTGTTCTTCTTCATTTAGAAAATTTGAAGCTGAAGGTAAATGGGTGTATGAACTTTGAAGAATAAGCTTCAATTTTGACTGGTTGTAGAAGAAGAAGCTTGATAATGGGCGTTAATGGTGGGGGTTACAAATATTTTTCTGGTTTTGGCAGAAAAAATAATGGGATTTTGATACAGAAATCGTGGGTATGGGAGAGAAACGTGTGTGAAGGTGTGAAAATTAGAGAGAAAAATATGGGAGGAGTGAGATTAGAAGGAATATACGGTATCATTAAATTAGGAGTGTAATTAATACCTTTAAAAACCACCAATAGTATAGAATTGGTAATTAGGTATACTAAATATAATTATATCAAACCTTAAGCATTGAGGTAATAAAGTTTCCTATATGGCATAGGAATATAAAAATTTCTATTATTAAGTATATGATGACCATTATATCTGGTAATTTAGTTGTTTTTTAGACCCCAAAAGTTCTCTTTTACCTAAACAGTCAATTTTTCTAGAGATGGGAGTTTAGAGATGTTCTAAGATCGAGTTTAAAGAGAAAATAATGCTCGACAGTTTGAAATATTTCTTTTCCAAATTATTTCCAGCTTTATATATTAAAAAAAAATGAATATACAATCTTTCTTATATTGATAAGGATGTCTAGATCATATTTGACCAAACTTTTAAAATCAACATTTTTTTTAAAAGTGCTTTTCTCAAAAGTGTATTTTTAAGAATTACTTTTGATGAGAAAAAGATAGTGTTTGACTAATCAATTTAAAAATTACATTTGAGCGGCAATTAATGTTTGGTCAAAAGTTTAAAAAGCGTCTATATTTACTCAAAATTACTTTTCAAAAACGAACTTTTGGGGAGATATTATTATTTTTAGCTTCTCAAAAATAATCTTCTGCTCAAAAGTACTTTTTCCCCAAAAGTTTGGCCAAACACCTTAACTTTGAGGGGAAAAAGCACTACTGGCATAAATAAAAAAATACTTTTGGCCAAAAAAAGCTTTGCCAACATTAGGGGTGTCAATAGTTCGGTTCGGTTGATTATTTTATAAAAACAAATTCTTATATTTATTTGGAAGATACTTATTTCAGGAATTTATATAATACAAATTTTTCGGTTATTCTATTATTTATAATCAAAATTAGACTTTTCTAAAACGTCTCAATTATGTCAGTTTCTCTTCAGTATAAGTACGGTTCGGTTAATTTTTGGTATGTTTAAATATCAAGTAGAAGTTATTGGTAGAAGTAGAATGCAATAATATAGTGGAGTATATAATTTTGTAAAACTTAGCAAAACTGTCCAGATATTTTTACTGTTTAAATGGTGATGAATTAAGAAAACATGAAAGATGATAAGAGTATAGATCCATCAACTATTCTACAACATCATAAAAGAAACTAAGCAAAGATAAAAAAAAAATATAAATCACATAAATGGAAAGATAATAACCAAGTTGGGACTAAAGAATAATGTCTATAGAGAAATAAATATTTAAAAAGATAAATCTCAATCATAGGGATTAGGGAAGGAAACATATTAGTACATTGTAGTTTGCTACACATAATCACTAAAATACTTTATGTCTTGCTAGAGGATATGCCGGAAATAATTTAGTTTCAATAGGAGTATCATCAGAGGCGGAGCCAGGTTTTCAAGTTTATGGGTTCGGAATTTTAATTGTTTTAAGTCACTGGGTTCTAAATTAATAATTTATACATATTCAGTAGATTTACTAAGATAAATACACGGTTCGAACCAAAGTTACTGGGTTCGACCAAACCCGCACTCGGCTCTCTAGCTCTGCCCATGAGTATCATAATAAGTTTAGGCAATTAGGATTTTGAGGTTAATTACTTGTTGACTTGTAACTGATTTCATAATTCCAAGGCTAAAGAAAAAATTTAGTGCATTATTATTTTTAAATTTAATATACAAATATATTTTTCATATGTGAATGTATTCGGTGCGGTACAATATATTTTCATAAAATAAATGCTACCTTAATTATCGGTATTATTATAAATTTATATAAAAACATACCGTTATATTAAAAAAAAACCTAAAAATCAATTCGGTTGAGTATGATTCGGTCGGTTCGGACGATTTTAAAATATTTATTGATACCCATAGCCAACATGCAATTAGAAGTGGGGTTTTTGTGTTTACAATGGAAGCTTGGACAGTTTCCAGTTCCAAAAATTCAAAAACTAATACGTATTTTTTTCTTTATACAAATTTTTCTTATTTAAACCTCTTATGGCAAGATTATTGCATTTCTTGGATAGCCAAAAAACATCATAAAAAATGCAATATATGTATTTCAATATTTTATCTTCTTAATTTGATTTACCGTAGTGTATACAAATAAGGAAGACCCAAAAAAACAGAAGCCGAAGTAAAATTAATAAGCACCATCAAAACTCTAACGCTTTTCTGCCTTTGCTAGAATAAAATCGACTTAATTAATATGAAAAAGACCATCAAACAGCAGAGTACTCAGACTTATAAGCTCCAATGACAAAATAAAGGTACTTAAATTACTAGATTAACTTTAATCATAAGAAATAATTTAAAGATCAATCAATTAAAACCAAACAAATTATGAAAAGAAAACATCAAGAAAATCGAACTCAAATCCAAAAAAAAAAAAAAAAGAATAGGAGATAGCTAGACAGTTTTAATTATAAACAAAATAAATAGGAAACACTGTTATAAAATCAATCAAAGGCCCAAGCATTATCTCGACGGATTTGCTCCGACAATTCTGCCGGGTACATGTCAGATCCTTCAAAAGGTGTGGCATTATTTTGAAGCGTTTGCACAACATAGATGAAAGGTTACAGGAAGATTCGAGAGCTCCTTGTTTATTGTCGATAAAATTAAGTATTTTCATTAGTTCAAAATAGAAGGAGCGTATACCACTAATAGCGTAAGGAAAAAGATATTTTAGATCTATAATTCCACCCACAGATGGATCATTACAAAAAACAATGATTTCAGTATCTATATACCTACATTCTTATTTGTTGTAGTTATCTTGTGCTAACATAGTGACATGTGATGAAGGAAATTTAGCAATTCAGGGTTTATTTGTTCATGTTTTAGGAATCAACATTGACATGTAATTTATCATAGATAATCAAAATTAGCAAAAAGTAAAAAATAATATTGTCAATTATTCATTAATCGATGAAAGTGAAGCCATAAATAGATGTACTTTGTAGATAAAAAAAATCATATAAATACTTTTAGATTTTAAACCGCCAAAAATGTTATGCATTGTTTGTTTTAGCACAAATCTATCCCAATTTACACGATTCACGTTCCATTTTATGATACTTAAAAGTGCAGCATCATATTATGGCTAATAGTATTTTACAGGAGTGCAATTTTTACGTTTCCGTAATTTAGTTAAATCAGTTTAATTTACAAAATTTACATTTGAAAAATATTTTTCAAAATATTTAAGTCAATTAAATATTAAAAAATTAGAAAACATTTTCCAAAAAATATTTTCCGTAGTACCAAACACACCTTCAATTGGCACTGTTTTACCATTAATTTTATGACACTCTGTAATATTGATTTGACTGACGTATATTACTTTTCGATTGGGATATTAAATCCCTTTGCTTAGATGACCAATTTAGTGCTTAAATTGAAGAGCACAAAAAGTTCAGTCTTCTCCCTATGAAATCCACGAGTAAATTTTTTTTGTGTGCCATGTATTATGATTGAGTTAATATCCTAAAATACTCAAAACTATCACGTTTTTTTTCAGTTTCCTACTTAAACTATTGGGTATCTTCAAAATCTCCTTGAACTATAGTGTCCATCATACTAAAACCTTTTTTTTTTTTTGCATTCTTAGAAGTGCGTCTAGTAAGTTATAAGTCGATGAATCAATTTACAAACAGATATATTTGATAATAAATTATATGTACTAATTAGGATCTTCACAAGATCGGGTTCTTTTAGGGATTGATAGACTTATAACTTACTCAAATGCATCGTCGAATATTAAAAACAAAACGTCTGACCTATATATATATATATATATATATATAGGTATA
>ML263072.1:24167-37587 GCA_005239495.1 Nicotiana undulata
TATATATAACACGCTTCGTTGTACTATTTTAACTACATATATAGCATGTTATAGTATATGTTAGTGTATTCATCCCTTGTATTACAAAAGTGTTAACGGATTACATTTATATTATTTAGATAGTAAATATAAAAGTGATTTTTAATTTTGACCAATGTTGACCTAATAACCGACATTAAAGTATACCGACCAAAGTTGGTCGGTAAATGCTTCCCCTATATTAACCGACCAACTTTGGTCGGTAATTTTAAATAAGATTTCTTTATATTTTATAAAATATTTTAAATAATAATATAATTATTAAATTTTAAAATTGGGATCAAAGTTGATCGGTAATGTGAAAGTTTCTTTGACTAAGCAAATCTGACCAACTCTTTATAAAATATTTTTCTCCCTGATTCCGACCAACCTTAATCGGAAAATTTTGGTCGCTATATAACGTATTTCTAGTAGTGGAACTGAACCATATTTGCTTCATTATAAAAAGTTTCTGATTGAATTACCTCCAAAATAATTACAAAATTTGTATATCTTCTTTTATACTTAAACTTCTAGTACATTGCAAGATTATTGCATTCATTAGATAGCAAAAAAGGAATTATTTTTTTCATAAAAAAATATAAGAAATATCTTTCAATTCTTTTTATCTTCATTGATTTTGTAATAATAGAGAGCAATACATATACCGTAGTGTATGTACAAATAAGGAAGAACAAAGGACGTAGAAGCCGAAACAGATCGGTACCGTCAATTCTCTTTGGCTATTCAGAGAATTTGCTACAACACAATAAACTAAAAAGGACCATAAAAAACGCATAAGCTGCAATGAGAAAATAAGGGTATAATTACTAGATAAATTAAAAATTGGTAAATGAATCAAAACCAAACAAATAACAAAATCTCATCAAGAACATCGAACTCAAAAAAGAAAAAAGAAAAAAGAAAAAAGAAAAAAGAACACAAAGAATAGGAGAAAGCTTAGACAATTTTAATTCTAAACAAGAAAAGAAAAGGCACTGTCACGCAAAGGCCCAAGCATTCTCTTGACGGATTTGCTCCTCTTCTTCAGGGGTAAAATCATTCTTGATATTAAATGCTTTACGTATTTCCTCTGGCGTTTTCCCTTTGATCCTATCAGCAGTTTCTTGACACAATATATCCAATAGCTCCTTATCATTAAGATAATTAGCAGCTAATATTAGATCATACAACTCCGTGTAATTCAGCGCCTTCACATAATTCTTGTCAAAATCCTTCAACTCGACGCCTTCCTCGGAGTGTTTTTGCCAGTATTCGATCACTTTTGCCATTGTTTTGCTATCGACATTAGGCAAAGGAATGGTGTTTGAAGCGCAGTCATCTTCCACCATATATTTGATGGCTTCTGACCTCACGGCCACTGCCTCGTCGAGTTCGAATTCCTCGCCATCGCTTGTCTTTAAGACTAAGAGTTTCTTGGAAGACATTGTGAAGGTCAAAAATCTGAAAATGTGGTGTATTTGTTTTGTTGAGAGTGCTTTGAATGATTTCAATGAATGAGGAATTGAAGGGCTTTGGTTTGTTTTTATAGAGTACTAGGGTTTTTAGTATCCTAGTTGAAGTAGGAAGTTAAAACTTAAAACGGGAAAAGAAATAAAATATGGGAAATTTTTCCTATGCAGTTGGGAATGGAACGGGAATTTACTAAACCAAGTTAGATTTGGAAAAGGGTAAGTGTATACTTATCCATTTTTTGACGAAAATAATGACAAGAAGAAGGGAAAATTCTAGTGATTAGCTTCTTTTTAGTTTCCTTTACTCTTTTTTTTTTTTGAGAACAAGGAAATTAACAAATTAGAGCTAATTATTCACATTTTAGGATTTAATATTGACATATAACTTAAAGTAATTAATCAAAATTAGCAACAAAAAAGGCAAAATTGACAATTTGACATTAACCACACAATGAAGATCGACAATGTTCAGATGTTTTAACATCTTATTACTAGTCCCTTGGAGATGGCCCGGTTGGTATGAAGAGCGGTCATCCATACAGATGACTTGGAATCGATTCCCCCTCAATGCCTTTTAGGCCTAGTTTGTGTCGCGCAGGGTTGCCTAATACGATTTACATCTCCTGTGTAGTTTGCAGGTTATTACACAGTTGGGAGTTTATTCAGTGCACACAAAGTGCTCATCCGAGGGGCAGATGTTGTAGCGGCTGCGGGTTTCCTGGGGTTCCAAAAAAATAACTTGTTACTAATATTAAGTGTTATTTTCTTGAGTTTTAAATTAAAATAATTTAATTAATCCAAACTAAATTTTATATTTCATTCTTTTTGGGTATATTATATATTGTTTAGCCATTACTTAATAAACTTATGTACAAAAAAAAAGGTACTCACTGATTATATGGGATTTGACTCACCTCCAGTTTAGTAGTCCAGTCCAACTAGTGCGCGTCTAATTTAATGACGTTTGTTCATTTTCAGATCAAAGCGTCATGATTCATTTAGGCTAAACAATCCCTTACCCTTGTTAAACTAATAATAATAATTCGCTTGATGGGTTAGTTTCAAATTGGAAGGAAAAGGCCGCTATCTGAAAATCTTGTTAGAATTTCGTTAGGTTGGTGATGATAGGCTATAATAACCTATTTTAGTCGCTTATTACATTCGAGTTTACTGCACTTTAATTGAGTTTGAGCTTTAATCGCTAGTGTTTTGCATTAAATATGTGTTTTATGCCTTGTAGAAGTGATTCCGAGCTATATAGATGTTATGGAATGAATTTAAGTGATTTGGAGCTTTGAAGTATGAATAACAGCTCAAGGAACTAAGTCGGGATCGTGTTCGGGGGTCAAATTTGATAGTTGAGAACAAACGAAGACTCGAGCAGGTATATTGCGCACTGTCTAGTAAAATGAACATAACTTTTTGCTCCGAACTCCATTTAGGCTATACAATATATGGTTGGAAAGATAACTCAAAGGGATACAACTTTTATCTTTTACGTTTTTCCAAATTCCAAATGGAACAGGGTCGCGGTCCTACCGCAACCGCGGTGCAACAACGGCGGAAGGCAGTTGCAGATTCAGAGAGCCTGTTTGGCCGCGGTCCTGGCGTAACCGCGGTGCGACCGCGGCAGAACGCGTAAACTTCAGGGACTTAAGTACAAAACACGAGATTTTAAGCCCCAAACCCTATATAAACTTAAGGAAGTCGCCCAAGAGAAGGAGAATCATTTTTTACAGTAGAAAACATCAAAAGCAAGGGCAAGAGGCAAGGAGGAACATTGGGCATCAATCTTTATTCTCCTCTTTTGTTCTTTTATCATTGACTATGAATTATTTTGTAGTTTTTGTTATTATTATGAGTAGCTAAATATTTTTATCTAAGGTTTTGGTGAAACCCGTTGGGGATAAACTTGTTGGCATGTTAATATAGTTTTGAGTTGGTTATTCATCTCTATTTGTTCAACTACGTTTTGATTGTAGTTAGTTGAAGGGCCCTCAACTAGCGGTTCCTATTTATTATGTATCTGCTTGAGAAAGAGTGCATATTTAGGTAGTTGTTGAACAACACCACTCCCGGAGTATAGACGAAAGTCATAACCGAGGGTTTAGAGGTTGGGTTAGAAATAATATACCTCGGGTGCAATCTAAAGTGAACCGTAACGTAAATATAGCTAGCGTAGCTCGAGAGAGTGCGTCTAGTAAATTGTCATAAATGCTTGAGAAAGATTTACGATAACTAGAGAGTTCATGATTGATAGAGACAACCAAATCAAAGCTATAGGAACATACAACTAGGGAAAGAACCAACGGGAGAAACCATTACCTTAGACTTTTATTCCAATTGTTTACAACTGCTTGTTAGTTACTCTTAGTTTTATAGATTCAATTAGCTGTAGTAGAATCACATCACCAATTGTTATTCACAAAGTTTGAGGAGGTTGACTAGTAAGAATTTAGTATTCTAAAGACTTCTTTTGATACGTTAAGTCCCTGTGGGATTCGACTCTGGGCATAATACCCCGGATTATATTTGCAACGCCCGCTTAGTCTTTTCTTAGACACAATTGAGCGTGATCAGTTGGAAATTAGAATGAAATTTATTCTTGACCCATGTTTTAATTTTATTTTTTCTTAACATTAACTTAATTGTTACAAGTAATTCAGTAACCAAAATGCGAGATTCTCGCCTATTATATACTGCTAAAGGATAAAATATAAGGGTTTTTTTTAGTTTTAACCATGGTTTAAGGTTTGGTTAGACAAATAGAATATTGGACAGTTGTCATTATATTATATGTGCACGAGTGTAGAAGACTTCTATGATACTATAAATCTTTGTAGTTCTTTTATTGATATTTATCAATATGTAAATTAAATTAATATTTTATATTTCATACTCAATTAAATGGTTATAGTAGGTGAAAAACGAGGAGTACTCCATGTACATAAAAAGAACTTAATTAAATTACCATGAGAAAGGAGGCAGTGGAAAAATCTAATCGTCAAAGACAAAAATAAAGAAATTGATAAAAAATTTAGCTCAAGGTAATAACATACAAGAAAATAGATAAGAAATACAGAGAAAGGGAAGAGATTTTTATTTCTTTTATGTATTCAAGTGTGTACAACGTGATACTCAAACCCTCAATTTATATGACGATATTGAGATATTACAAGGGAATGTCATGAACATGGTATTAACTATGAAAAAATGGGGGAAGATCATGGGGTTACGGAGAGTGTGGGAGTTACAATTATAATAGTGAAAAATAGTGGGGATTATCAACATAATGGAGAAGAGTAGTGGGAGTTAAATTTAATTAGTGGAGATCCATATAATATATGTTTCATAACTCCCCCTTGGATGTCCAGAGATAATGTGCCTCGTTAAAACCTTACTAAGAAAAAACCATGTGAAACAAAATCTTAGTGAAGGAAAAAGAGTACACATATCTTGTAATACGCATTATTTGCTGCCTCATTAAAAACCTTAACAGAAAAATCTTGTGGGATAAAATCTTAGCTAAGAGAAAAAGAGTACAACGTGTATTTGTCTCCCCCTGATGAAAACATCAATTTATTTCTCCGAGATAACGTGCACCGATCTTGTATACCAACTTCTCAAATGTTGAGGTTGCTCATGCTTCACTGAACAGAACACCAAATTATCAAGCGAACAAATTTGTTGAACATCTATTTCATCACACGATGAAAATTGTGTCTGATAAAGAACTTTGATGAAATATATGTTTTATTCTGTCTCCTTCAATATATCTTCTTTTAATTGAGATAAACAAATATCATCAACTTCACTATTATTGGAATATTCTCTTCAAGGAAAAGTCATACATTTATTGTGTGTTGAGTCACTTGTTTTATTAGTTGCTGGTATATTGACATGACTTGGATAAGTATCAACAATTGACTGCCTTGTGAAATAATAATATGGCATTACTCTCACATACAAATAGATTGTTTGAATAACGAACTTCATAAAATACCCGCATTTGCATAACCAACAAAATCTTGACACTATTTGTTAGAATAAACAAATCTATATCAATGATTCCTTTTACAATATAATACTAATAATATTTCAATATCTTCATATAGGAATAAAACTATTTTTCGCTAGCATATTGTTATACTCATGGTTTTAGCAAGATATATAGCGCACCAATTGCAATAGACACAAAAACAAATCAGGTACGCCAGGATTGCTCTAATCCACATAAGATTTGTTGAAGCTTTATTTAATAAATTTCTTGGGAACCTTAATAGGCATGGGAACTATTTAAATTCTTCAAGAGTTTTCATTACACGCATATCAAATGTATTGTCAAACCAAAACCTGAAATGACTATATCCACCAAAGAAGAACATATCTTCATATAATTAATGCCATGATATTTGCAAATCTTCTTGTGCCACAAGTCATCTTTATGTTTATCGACTTGATTTTACATTTCACTTTCAGGTGTTGGGACTATCCAACTTCACATTTTTCAGGTGAAATTAATTTTTATTGCGTATTTTTTCATTTGGCCAATCATTTATTTGTCCAAATTTCTTGACAGATTTGAGCTCAAGATCCTCGTCAATATTAATAATATTGAGCACTATATTATATCAACAATATCATCGATGATCATTTTACATCGCTTCCATCATCACACAATAAAGACATAACTTATCGAGATCTCATTATTTTCAGGTACCTGAGCCTCTTCCATGAGGTCTTATAAAGTGTTATGTTGTGATGCTCTTCTAGAGCACTTGCTTTTATGACCATCTTGATCATTTTCTCCGCTCCTTCTTCAAGGAGTTTTATCCTTGGAACCGATTTGTCTATTATGCTTCATGCGTGCCATAAATTCTGTCCATCATGGACGTTATTCTATTTGAAGCATTAGGAGCTGAAATATGACATTTAGGTTTGGGTCAACAAATGCTCCTGACAATATTTTGGAAATGAATTATCACTTGAACTTCAAGTTCACATTTTCTTGTACAAGGATCTAGATGTATTCATAATAATTCATTCCACATATCATTTTCTTCAGCTGCCCATTTTCTCCCCCTAATGTTGGGATCACCAACATATTTTTCAACCTTCTTTAGGAACCCATCTTTGTGCATTCTGGTGGCACAATTAAATCATATAGCACATTCATATTTCAATATGGAAATTATTTGGTTCCTTACCCTGGATCAATTATGACAGGGATAATTTATCATAACTTGGCTAGATGCTTACAAGTGCTGCTATATATTAAATAATACATCTCATACCAAATTTTGTTTTGGTAATTTTGTTCTCATAACTAATGGTTTAACTATAATTGGAGGCATACAATTTATGCTAAACCAACTTGAATTTAAATCAGCAGTATCAAGATAAATCATCATTATTCTGGAACTGTGCTATAATAATTTGAGCAAGCAACCTTGCAAAATCCAAATTGCAAGTTGATAACAAACGCACATATGATCATATAATAGATGCATCTATGAAAATCATGTAAATAGTATATATATCTCCTTTTATTCGTTTAAAAAATCTCTTGATTTTTCAACATATGCCAATGTGGATTCCCAATCATTTTTTGAATCATAATTGAACCGGGATGGCCAACCGGTCATGCCAACTGATCTTTGTTTCATTAAACCTCTAGTTTACTAGTGGCATGTGATTCCATCATCATGCTTATACACGTGTTATCCAAATAGAAGAACAATCAGGTAACCTTTCATATTTACCAGGTATGATTATGAGAATATTTAATCTTCCTTTCATTTATAGTCTCAAATGCCAACCATTTTGGCTATCATATTTGAAACTCAAAAAGTTTCTTTTAAGACTTACTACAATATAAATGTCAAGAACAATTTTATTAATCCGTGTAGTAACAAATTCGCTCTTAATTGATTTTGTACTATAAGATGTTTTGTCACACCATCCATATGGTAAACATCTCCTTCACGGAGAAAATTATATCATAATAATTGTCATGGTCAAAATCATCATAATCAAAATTATTTATTGCTTTAATTTTGCCTTTAATAACTTTTTATAAGTCATGACAACATATTTTTTGTGTACCACATGTACCCGACCAATGACATATTCATGTAACTATACAATAATGCTCATTATCTTTCTTTCTCTCAAACCTCTCATATAGGTGAGTTGTAGTATTTATTCACTATGCATAAATACATTCTTATGCATAATTTGTATCACATATATATTTTAACATTCACTTCAAGAATGAATATAATAAGTTTAATTGGACTCACTCTTGAGCCTTTTATAATCTACTACTTTCTAATAATCAGTTTATTTTTTGCTCGAACTTTAATGAAAGTTCACATTGATTTTTTTCACAAATAACCACCTGATCAAATATAAAGGGAATAAAACTATCTTAGTTATACAAAATTTAATTTGACAACAACATAAATTTAAATTCTTATTATTTTTAAAGATTAATTAGAAACCTTTTCAATAGTTAACAGTTCCATATTCTTGGCTTGCAAACTGTCGGAGCGGTACATATGGGAGATGATGTCAAGGCAACGTAATTTGTTCTTGTTTGTCACTCGAATGCAAGTACTCCATATGTATACATCTGCACAAATGAAACTAAATTGTTAAGTAACATAAACTTAAACCAAGTCTTAAATATTAACGTAAGTTAATTACAGAATTCATGGCAACTGAAAAATGATACCCTATGATCTGTGTAACAAATTCAAACACAATATTGATATGGCATACGAAATTCCCAAATTTTCACAAGCTCAACCAAATCGATTCAAGGTTGTCGGCCATTTATAATTCCGTCGTCAAATAAGTTATCTTCCACTTGGTTAGACTTTCATGCTGACAACGTGTTAAGAAACTAAGCTCAAAGCAATAACATAAAACAAGAAAATAGATAAGAAATATAGAGAGAAAAAGAAGAGAGATTTTTATTTTTTCCATGTATTTAGGTGTGTAAAATATAATACACGAGGTGTGAGAGTTACAATTATAATAATTAAAAATAATAAAACTTATCTACATAATAGAAAAGAATAATGAGAGTTATATTTCATTAGTAAACATCCATATAATATGTATTTGTCACACAAATATCTTTTCAGGGGCAAAAGGTAGCAGTACTACTTTCTTTTCCTTTAAAAAATAAAATAAATTAAGGTCGGAATATCTCTAATTGTGAATCTCCTAACCTGACAACAAACAAAAGAAAGAAAAAAATGATGAGAGGCTTTATATGTTAGAGTACTGAACCAGGGGTAGCTGAATTCTGAGGCAGAATCCATTGAAGCACACATACTGAGGTACTATCTCATTCCAACAAAATTTTCAGATGTTAAATATTGTCAAACTTTTCGAGAATATTGTGCAAAGAAATGAAAAAGAACCGTTAAATCTGTCTTCTGGAACTATAAGGATTAAAAAGTCAATTTATTGCCAAAATTCCGTCAGAATACATGTTACAAGGGAGATTACAGTGTTTCTGGTACTTAAATCAATTAAAATTACTTTTTATTCTTCTGGATTTAAAAAAAAAAAAAGTGGCTGCGGAGTCGTATCTGGCTTGAATTAGAGCTGATGGGAATTGGGGAATGGAATGTTTTATAGTAGTGTTTTTGGTGTCATTTCCGTTTATCCAATTTAGTTGGCTAAAAGAAATTGGGGTTATGAGTGAGTTAACTTTTTGTCCCCTTCTATTAAAATCCTTGAGAAGATTGAGCGAGATTATTCTTCATGTTTACAAGTACTTAAATGACTTTGAGATTCATGGGTGAGTTGGGTTTTAGCCCTTCTGTTAATATCCTTAGCTGAAATGGTTGAAAGATTGTTACTTATGTGTTACTACTGGGTATATGATTCTGATGTAATGGATGAAGAATATGTTCATATTACTGTAACTTACTTATGTTATATGCTATATATACTTCATCATTAAGAAGTTCATAGATTTATCAATGTGCTCTTGACACTTGATCATGCTCTTAACAAATTGATCTGTAACATTTTCATAACTTACTTCTTGCACGTACGCAACGTCTCGCAGTTTCAGGGCCTGAGTTGCTGGAGTGTAGGTTGAGCTTACTATAGCTCGCTGGTTTTTACATTCTACGCTCATTTATGAGACTCGAGTATGAAAATTGGTGCTGCAGATATAAGTTAAATGTTGTCTTATAATTTTGTCATTTTTGGAATAATCATATTTGTTTAACTCACATTAGGGTATAATCAAGACTGTAGTGGCCAACAGAGTGAGGTTTAGAGGATTGTAGAATTCCCAATAAAACATTTCCACTTTGCCATAGTTTAGTACAACTCTTAGCTTATTTTCATATCTATGTTTCTCATATTTCTGTTCACATGCTCTGTTACGCGGCGCCTTCCTGAGATTCTTTGGAAGGGCGACGTAAGGCTAAGCAACCGATGTCAGGGTGGTTGTTGTCCGCTAAATGGGGTCCTCGCCACACGCTAGACGAGATTGTCAGTGCCGTGTGGGAAAACCAATGCCAACAATTTGAGAGAACAGAAATGAGATTTGAATAAAAGCTTGATTGCAATAATGAAGGTTATTACAAAAGAAGGCAACGCGGTGTCGAGGGGTAGAGACACCAGTACAGAGAATTGCTTGCTAGAAAGTTTTGAATGCTTGATACCCCCTAATAATGCTTAAAAAAAATAAACCAAAGTTACATGAGTAGACTAAACTACGCTAGAGAAACATAATGAAAGTACATGGAATAAAGCTAGTCTATATTTACAAAGAAAAGGACTTAGTTTTCTACAAAGGTAGAAACAGGTCCGTTGGCAGCAACTTTGTCTTCGGCATCATGATCTGCGCGCGCGGCATTGTCTGTGCGCGCGGCGCTGTTGGCAGCTGTTTGCGGCTTGGAGCTAGCGAGGGAAATTGGTGGGGCGACAGAGGCACATGCGCGCTTGTCACTTGGTGCGGCCAAGACCACGGGGCCGTCCGTGGCGCTAGGCGTTGGGATGCTTGCTAGGACGCCACGGGGCGCGTCCAAGGGGTCATGGGGCATGGATGGAAAGCCGCCCATGACATTCTCCCCCACCTGAGTTGGCGACGTCCTCGGCGCCTTGCTCCCCAAATAATCTTCAATGAGGCTCTTGTAGGCTTTGAGGTTTGTTCCCCTCTCCCAAGTGTTCTCCTCTGCATCACACCCTTGCCATTTTACCAAGAATTCTTGGTGATCCTTCCTGGAGGCATGAATGACCCGGTCGTCAAGAATAGCTTCAACTCGCCTTTTCCAGGTTGAACCGGGGCCTCGAATACTGGGTATTGTGAGTTGGCTCCGTGAAGGATCCTCCGTGTCTTCCCGAAAAGGTTCCCATAGACTGACATGGAAGATGGGATGGATTTTCCACCAAACTGGGGTATCCACCCGGTATGCAACTTTCCCAATGCGTCTTTCAATGGACAAAGGTCCAATATATTTTTGCAGCAGGCGAGGGTCATGGACCCCTGCAAATAAGTACCGCTTTGGGATTTTGACCATCACTTTGTCTCCTACCTGATATTCAACAAAGCGACGATTCTGATCAGCATGCCTCTTCATCCGCTTTTGGGCTTTCACCAAATAGCTCTGCACTATCTCCATATTCCGCTTCCACTCTGTTGAGAAGCTAGTAGCGCGGGGAGATTTTCCCGTGTTTGGTGCATTCACGGTGTGTGGGAGTAGCGGTTGTTGCCCGGTAACAATTTCAAAAGCGCTTTTGTTTGTACTGGAGCTCTTTTGTGAATTGAAACACAGTTGGGCAACATCCAAAAGCTTCACCCAATTCTTCTGCGATCCGGTAACAAAATGGCGGAGATATTCCTCCAACATACCATTGAACCGCTCCGTCTGGCCATCGGATTGTGGATGAAAACTTGAGCTGTGACTCAATTTTGACCCGAGGCACTTAAATAGTTGGGTCCAAAAGTTGCTAGTGAAGCGTGAATCGCGATCACTAACAATGTCTTTGGGCAGGCCCCAATATTTGACGATATGAGAGAAGAAGAGTCGAACTGTGTCTTCTGCTGATATATATTGAGGTGCTGCGATGAAGGTGCCATACTTGGAAAACCGATCCACCACAACCAAGATAGTTGTGAGATCTCCAACCTTGGGCAATCCAGTGATGAAATCCAGAGACACGCTTTCCCAAGGCCTCTTTGGAACAGCTAGAGGTTCCAGGAGTCCCGCTTGTGTCAAGCGATCGGACTTGTCCTTCTGGCATACTAGACAAGTCCTCACATACTGTGCGACGTCGTCGTCCATTTGGGGCCAATAATATGCACGGCGAAGCAAAGCCATGGTGCGTTCTTCGCCGGGATGGCCGGCCCACAGAGTGTCATGGCATTCCGCCTAGAGAGTTCTTCTCAGATCTCCTCCCTTTGGAACATAAAGTCGGTTCCCTTTTACCTTCAGGAAACCATCCTCCATGTAGAACTGGCGAGTCTTGCCTTGTCCTACTAGATCAANACGATGCTAGGTCCGCTCTGCGACTAAGTGCATCAGCCACATGATTAGACTTCCCACTTCGGTACTCCAGGTTGAAATTAAATTCCGCTAGGAGTTCCTGCCATCGGGCCTGTCGGCCATTCAGCTTCGGCTGGGTCATGAAATGAGTAACAGCCGTGTTATCTGTCTTGACCACGAACGGTGATCCAAGTAGATAATGCCTCCAAAGGCGTAAGCAATGAACGACAGCCAATAATTCTTTCTCGTGGGCGGCGTAGCGCCGTTCTGCATCCTTCAGCTTCCAGCTCTCATATGCTACGGGATGCCCGTCTTGTAGTAATACCCCGCCAATAGCATAGTCAGAAGCATCTGTTTGCACCTCGAATGGCTTGGCCAAGTCAGGAAGGGCCAAGACAGGACTACTAGACATAGCCGCTTTTAATGCATTGAAGGCCTCCGCTCGCCTAGGACCCCAATCCCAAGGCGTGACCTTCTTGAGGAGTTCAGTTAATGGTACTGCGATGAGAGAGTAGTTCTTCACAAACCGCCGATAGAAATTGCATAGGCCAAGGAATGACCTCAAGGCATAGATATCCTTGGGTGGCGGCCAATATGTAATGGCTTGGATCTTTTGCTGGTCCATCTTGATCCGCCCTTCCTCAATGACATGCCCGAGGAAGTCGATCTGTTTCTGAGCAAAGGCACACTTGGATAGCTTTGCGTACAATTCATGCTCCCGCAATCGGGTTAGGACCTTCCGCAAGTGCTCCAGGTGTTCTTCCAGTGTCTGGCTATAGACCACAATATCATCCAAATAGACCACCACAAATTCATCAATATACTAATCGGAAGACCTGGTTCATCAGGGTGTAAAATGTGGCGGGGCATTAGTCAAGCCGAACGGCATGACTAGGAAGTCGAACGACCCATATCTTGTCACACAGGTCGTCTTGTGTTCGTCGCCCTCCGCAATCCGGACTTGCCAATACCCTGTCTTCAGGTCAATTTTTGTAAATACTGTAGCACTCCCCAATCTATCGAACAAGTCTGCCATGAGTGGTATAGGGTACTTGTTCTTCACAGTAATTTTGTTCAATGCCCGATAATCCACGCAGAGGCGTAGACTACCATCATGTTTCTTCTGGAAAAGCACAGGGGACCCATGTGGGGACTTGGAGGGTACAATGATCCCTGTGTCTAGCATTTCCGTCAATTGTCTCCGAAGCTCGGTGAGTTCGGGTTGTGACATTCGGTAAGGCGCCCGGGCAGGTGGCTTCGCACCCGGCACCAACTCAATCTCATGGTCCACAGTGCGCCTAGGCGGAAGTCGCTTCGACATTTCCTGTGTCATGACATCTTTACGGGTGTAGGAAGTGGACCCGATGAGCGTTCTACCTCTTCAATGCATAGGGTAGCCAGAAATGT
>MDKH01168492.1:0-76897 GCA_005239495.1 Nicotiana undulata
CCCAACCAACAACCATCAGGGCTAGGGGTTCAAACGAGCGGGTCGGGTCGAAGACGAGTAGTGAAAAAACAGACAAATTGTTCGATCCATTCCATATTTAATACGGATAAAGAACGGGTTAATAATACGGGTAACCATATTATCCATGACTTCTTGAATATGATCACTTTTCGGAGAATACCTAGTCTCCCAAACTTGAGGAACTCCCAATTTGAGGCTTTACAAATATAAAAGTTAAACTCATTGGTTATCAATTTTCTAAATGGACAATATGGTTCTTATATATCCTATTTGATCCGTTTTTAAAAAGTTTATTATCCAACCTATTTTTTAGTGGATAATATAGGTGGTCAATTATTTTCTTTTAATCATTTTGACACCACTAATCAGCGGCAAAGCTGCAACCTATAAAGGGTGGTCAATTGACCGCTCTTTATCGAAAAATTATATCGTGTATATATACAAAATATTAAGTTTTAGATATATACAACATATATTATAACCCTTTATCGGAAAATATTTTTTTAATTCTTTTAAATTTGAACACCTTTAGAAAAATTTCTGACTCCACTACTGACTATAATTATCTACCAAAGGCATATATTTAGGTCCTAAGTTACTGTGATCAAGGTACTATAACAATCACCACAATACTCATAAGTCATAACTCATTTATCACATTGAAATTTTCTTGTGCTAGTTATTTCTACATCATTAATTACTGATTTAAAGAAACTATTTAATTAATATCACTGACAATTAATGTTTAAAATGATTTTAATAATGAACGTGCAACACTTAAAAAAAAAGAATTAGAGGGAATAAAAAAGAACTTCGTACAGTAGATTGCCACTGCCACCGGCAAGCTTTAATTTGGTCAACATATAATTTTGAAAACGTAAAAAGACATGCAAGAATTGGCGACCGTCCAAGTCTTGTTTTCTTTTAAATCCAATATATATATTTTTTTTTAAATTAGGAAAAAATCGTAGTCGCTATTCTTTGGGTGTACAGTTCATTGAGTAATCTGCTCATTGTAAATAGCTCGCAAATTATAAATGAAATATAAATCGTACTATACAAGTTCGACACGACGAATACTACTAAAGAGATTGTTACGATATCTCATATAAAAAATTATTCACGTAATCAACTCAGTCAATCCTTACTACCATTCAATCTGTCATTAATAAATGCAAATCTGGAAATTCCCAATCTTCAATAAAAGGTAATAAATCAATCCCATGATGCTGCCATCCATTTTCATGAATTTCAAGAAATCAGAGTGACTGGGAGTTAAGGGGGGCCTAGATCTGTCCATTGTCTAGTGTCTACACAATATATAATGTTTTTTAGTTAAATTATGAATTTAAATTTTACTTATTAATGCTGTAAAGATATTTGCACAATTACATTACTTGATATTTGCGCGATTGCAAACAGTCAAACTTCTCTCTAACAACCTAAATTGTTTCGAACTCTTTTGGTTGTTATAACGAGTTGCTATTATGAGAATATATATTATAATATAGCATGAAAATTAATTTCATAAAAACCTTAACTTTTATAGGGAGTGATTGTATTTATAAAATAGTTATAGGTAAATTCTTTGACGAAGTACTAATTGGCAATAGAGTGTTCAGTGGGTAACCTACTTATTATGTAATAGCTCGTAACCCACGCAGGAGATGTAAATTATACTAGGCAAGCCCCGTACAACAAGCTCTGACTGAGGAGACTGTTGGTAAGGGGAATCAATCTCACGTAGTGGGAAACTACTCACCTAGCCAAATTAGCAAACCATTGCGGTCAGGCTAAACTATATTGTTCATATCATTCTCGACGAGTTTTATTTTTCTCATCGGATCCGGATAAAGATCAAAGATCTTGAGCGACTAATTTACTCAAAAAAATAACAACAACAACAACAAAAACAACAACGACAACAACAACAACAACAACAACAACGACAACCCAGTAAAATCCCACCAGTGAGGCCTGGGGAGGGTAGAGTGTACGCAGACCTTAGAGGCTGTTTCCGGGAGACCCTCGGCTCGGAAACAATAGATCTGTGACAACAAAACCCGAAAATTAATATTAGCAACGTGAGAGACAACAAATAAATGAATAAACAGTAATACAAATATTATGCAAAATAGTGAAACACAACATATATTGCTAGCAGTACTAGATAAAACATTATCATACTCGTCGATACAAAGAGAGAAACCAGGACAAAGAGAAAAACCGCTCGACTCAAAAAAATAAAGAAGCATAAACAATTTTTACATTGTTATAACTTAAACTTCTAATAATAATAATTCAAGTCGACAGTCTGCTATTAAGTAATAATAATAATAATAATAATAATAATAATAATAATAATAATAATAATAATAATAAATTTTCATCAAATTGCATCATTGCCTGTCCCCTCCTACTCTTCATAACCTCAAATTATAATTACTACCCACTAACCCTTTTCTCTTTTCTTATTTTATAACCAATATTGTATGTTTGACCTCACTAACCAATTATTCATTAAAAAAAATATAAAACCCCACACAAGATATTAATTAATTAATTAAAACGAAATATCCCCCAACAGACAGGAGGAAGCTACATTTGCAGAGAGCACAGCAAAGTCTGGTAGTACTATTTGTATTTATTTTCAGAATTCTTGATAATCAATCTCATTCATTAGTAGACTCAATTTCAAAATCATTAAACCTCCAATTTTATTTTATTTTCATGCTTCTCTTTTACTGTATTGTAAGGCACTACCAAACACTGATAACAACTGAGATTTCTTTTTGCCTTTAACTTCAAAGGAAGGTTTCCTTTTTGGTATTTGCTTCAATTAAGGAAAGTCTATTTTCCATTTTCTAAAAGACCCTCTCTTTTTTCTTGGTATATTTATATCTCCATTTTTTTTCTTCATAAAAATGGGATTTTTATTTTATTTTTTTGGGCTATGATTTGATTTGAATGGCTTTATTTCCAAATGGGGTTTTGGTATTTTAGGAGTATAAGAGATCTGGGGTTTAGATTGTGCTTCATTTTTTGGGAAGAAGTTGTGTTATAGTGTTCTTGGTTGGCTTATTTCTGGCTCTGGGATCTCATTACAAATAGGTAAAGACTGAATCTTTATGCATTTTTTCGTGTTTTTGTGAGTAAAGATTGAATCTTAGTGCATTTTTGTTTTTCTCTTGATTTCGGAAACAGCCTCTCTACCCCTTCGGGTAGGGGTAAGGTCTGCCTAGAGGCGGATCCAGAATTTGAGGCTTATGGGTTCCTACCGTAATTTCAAATTAATATGCAATAATATCTGGGTTCACAGTTAGATATTTACATCATATTTAGTGAATTTCTTAATATTTCTTAATATAAATATATGGGTTACTGGTTCCCGAGAATCCCTAGTTAATGCTCTAGGTCCGCCCCTGTGCGTACACACTACCCTCCCCATACCCCACTAGTGAGATTTTACTGGGTTGTTTTGTTGTTGAGTAAAGATTGAATCTTTATATATTATTTGTGTTTCTATGAGCTTGTGCACTTGCTTTAGCATTGAAAGTTTGAAGCTTTGATCAGTGGCGAAACTAGGAATTTCCTGGAGGGTATTCAAATTTAAGAGAAGTGGAAAACATTTCCGACAAAGCGTGTTCAATATGTGTTATATACTTCTAAAACGTAATATTTTACCTATGTACACAGAGGCAGAGCCAGGATTTCAAGCTATGGGTTCAAAATTCTAATCGTTTTAAGTTATTGGGTGCTAAATTAATAATTTATACATATTCAATAGATTTTTTAAGATAAATACAGGGTTCGAACCAAATCTATTGGGTTCGATCGAATACGCCGGCTACACTCTAGCTCCGCCCTTGTATGTACACACTGCAATTTTTCGACGACCCTTATCACCATGTGGCTTCGCCACTGGCTTTGATGTTTAATTTCTTGGATATTTAAAGAACTGCATCATTTGATTGTATTTGATCTATTCCTTTTTCAGTTATAACAATCCTTTCTGTTTCATAATCTTTGTGCACTTGTTTTAATATTGAAAGTTTGAAGCTTTGATTATTTCTTGTATATTTAAAGAAGTGCATAATTTGATTGTATTTAGTCTATTTCCCTTTTCAGTTATAATAACAATCCTTTCTGTTTCATTTATGGAATTAATATAATCTCTTTTTGCCCTCATAACTCTGCCTATCTAAGCTTGCAAAATGTCAGTTCCAAACTTTTTGTCTGAAAAATAGTCTAACTATGATCATCCTCTAATACTGGAGAAGTGATTCGTATAGCCGATTTCAACTTATGCGGGATTGAGACATAATTGAATGGTTGATCTCTTTTTTTGCCTTCTCTCGTTTACTTCTTACTAGTTGCTACAACAATAACAACCCAGTATAGTCCCACAAGTGGGGTCTGGAGAGGGTAATGTGTACGTAGACCTTACCTCTACCCTAGTGGGGTCTGGGGAGGGTAGTGTGTACGCATACCTTACCCCTACACTAGGGTAGAGAGGTTGTTTTCAATAGACCCTCGGCATCCTTCCCTCCAAGAGCTCCCCACCTTGCTCTTGGGGTGACTCGAACTCACAACCTCTTGGTTGGAAGTGGAGGGTTCTTACGAGTTGCTAGTTATCAGATAATTAGAGGGGGCTCTTTCCATTGAAATAGTCATTTTGCATGGATAGTAAAAGTTTCCATTTCTAATGAACAATTTTTTTAATATATATATAAATGATAGGCAATGCCAACCTATGTTGCTCGGACTCTCTGAAAATGTCAATGGATGCGATACATGTGTGGCAGCTGTTTTGAAGAGTCCGGACAACATAAATGCTAACAAGTTGTGATTAAAGACTGATTTTTGTTTTTACACTTAAATAGGTTTCGGTATTAGTCTGGTTAGTGTAGGAATAAGTGTGACATCTAGAGAACATCTGATGTCAGAAAAATGCCAATTTACCTTAAAAGACTAATTATTCATTAGTATTAGAATAAAATAGGCCGAATAGAGCAAACCTGATATAGAGTATTCATATAGCCAATCCCAATTTTTCTTTTTTCTTTTTTTTTTTTTTTTTTTTTTTTTTTTTTTTTTTTTTTTTTTTTTTTGGTATTAAGGCATTGTTGATTGATCGATTGATACATAAGATAGATGATTTCTAGTTCATTTTGCATAGTTCTGTGCTATTGTCCTTTCGCTCATCTGTTGTTGTTATTTTCTTTCTGGCATTTGTTGTTATTCTCTTTCTGGCATCTTTTGTTGTTACATGCATTTCCCCTTGTTTCTTTTCTGATATTATTGTCTAGCCTGTTGAGCCGAGAGTCTCCTGAAAACAGCCTCTCTATCCTTTTCGGGGTAGGGTAAGGTCTGCGTACACTCCACTCTCCCCAGACCCCACTAGTGGTATTTTACTGTGTATGTTGTTGTTGTTTTGATTTTCATATTTTCTATTTTGCAGGTTTCTCTAAGTATGGCGGCCGACCTTAATTTCCAGCTGTCTAAGAAAACCCATATATTCCATCTTAAGGTGTGGGTTTTATTAGCCATCTTTGTAGGACTTTTTATTGTAATCATTCTTTTGCTGCTGCCGTTTTGCTTTTCTCGTAAGAAATCCAGAAAGTTTCATGATACACTACCCATAAGCCAAATTCCTGACGTGTCGAAAGAAATAAGGGTTGATCAAAATTCAGCAAGCAACTATGGCGGCGTTTACAGGAATCCCCTTGCATATCAGGACACATACAGTGAGAAAGATTCGGATAAGCTTTTGGCACATTCAAATATTGACAAGATGAAAGATTTTGACATTACCAGTCAAACAGACTCATTTACTTATTTGGACAAAGACGGAATATTTGAGTCAGGGGAAAAGGGAGCTGCCGGAAAAGTATATCAGTCTTCACATCCTACGAATGTCCAGTCCCCTTTATCTGGTCTACCTGAATTCTCTCACTTGGGTTGGGGCCATTGGTTTACTCTGCGCGACCTTGAAACTGCGACTAACAAATTTTCTAAGGAAAATATAATTGGAGAGGGTGGTTATGGCATTGTTTATCGTGGACAGCTGATCAACGGAACTGAAGTTGCTGTTAAAAAGCTACTGAATAATTTGTAAGTTTGGATAGGCTTATACTGTTCCTTCAAAAAGTTAGTTTCCTCACTTACACCTATACAAATTATTTGACATGAGGGATATTCTATCTTTAGAGGACAAGCAGAGAAAGAATTTCATGTGGAAGTTGAGGCTATTGGTCATGTCCGACATAAAAATTTGGTTAGACTTTTGGGCTACTGCATTGAGGGAACCCACAGGTAAACATTTTCTCAGTATCTTTTGTCTCTCTTCATTACGTCGTATATGCAGTGCAATAACTTACCATGGTGTTTAGCAGTGTAACTGCGCCTTTTTGTTGAAAACTTGAGATTCAATCCTCATCTCCTGGTTTAGGAAACAAAAAGGAGAAAACGAGATTTTTAGGTGATACAATTTAAAAGTAAAAAATTGATATTCCACCATCCTCTGTTGCTGCAGAAGTTGGTCATGATATTCATTTGCTAACCTCTTTTCGTAAATATGCAAGATTTTTGCATTTGCTAGTTTAGTTTACCTTCTTTAGTACCAATCTAAGTTGATCTGACACGACAATTTAGGTGCCGCACCTATGTCGACACGTCACTAGTATGGGTGTGGGTATGAGATCCGTACTGTATCTGGTCAAACAATTTTGGGTACTTTGACCACGAAGGACGGGAGAATTTGAGACGAGATATAATTTGATTCCCGAAATCAGAACCAAAACTAGGGTAAATTTGAAGAAAATGGCATACCTTATGTAGTAAATCAATCATTTACTTATCTACTACTTGAGAATAAAAAAGAAATCCACACTTTACGAGCTATATGAACGTATTCCACAAAATTTCTCATAATTTAGAGATATTTTTATTTTTTTGAATTAATTTTAGCCGGATCCCCATATCCATACTAGGATCCGTATCCCCGAATCTTAGAAATTACAACTCGAAGGATCCGACCTCTAGATCCGCACCCATGGGCACCCGCACCCGTGTCCGAGCAACTTAGGTACCAATTGAAAGGAGAATGGCATCTGGTAAACTTCTTTTTGTGATGCTAAGAGACTGTTTTATCTTGTGTTAATAAGTGGAGAAAAATGTCAGCATTGTTAGTCGGACCACAAATAATGAAACTGCTTTCTGCAACTTCAGAAATGTGAACTTACTTCAGATGGCACTTTGTATCGTGATCCTTGTTGCATTTTAGGTTATTGGTTTATGAGTACGTAAACAATGGGAATTTAGAGCAATGGCTACACGGAGCTATGCTACAGCATGGGTACCTTACATGGGAAGCTCGGATGAAGATTCTCCTTGGCACCGCTAAAGCGTGAGTTTTCTCCTATCTAACTTTGCATTTACTTGTCTTACATTTATTTTCTGTTATTAATGCTTTTCATACTTGTAGTCTTGCATATTTACATGAGGCAATTGAGCCCAAGGTGGTGCATCGCGACATAAAGTCAAGCAACATATTGATAGATGATGACTTCAACGCGAAAATTTCTGATTTTGGCCTGGCCAAGTTGCTTGGTGCTGGGAAGAGTCACATTACAACCAGAGTTATGGGCACATTTGGGTATGTACATTTGTAGCGCTATCTTCGATAAGCTTAATTTTCTTTTCTCACACCTTGTATTTGGCTCTTTTCCTCACAACAGATACGTAGCTCCTGAGTACGCAAATAGTGGTCTCCTGAATGAGAAGAGTGATGTGTATAGCTATGGTGTTGTACTTCTAGAAGCCATCACCGGAAGAGATCCGGTGGATTATGGTCGTCCTGCTCCCGAGGTATGCTCTCCCAGTTTTATTATTAGTAAAGAAGTATCTACAGCGAGCTTATCGCTTTGAGCCACAATAATAGAATCCTCTCGCAGTTTTCTCTTTCGCTAGGCACATAACTCAAAAGCCCATTATCTGACGATTGTGAGATTTATTGGAATACGAGGTCCGATCTTGGAAATATAGTATCTCACTTAACCAACAAGCAAAACCACTTGTTACTAATAATATCTTGTTGTTGCATCGAAAAGACTACAACAACAACAACATACCCAGTATAATCCCATAGGTGGGGTCTGGGGAGGGTTGTGACTACGCAAACCTTACCCCTACCTGGAGAGGTAGAGAGGTTGTTTCTGATAGACCCTCGGCTCAAGAAAAGGTGGAAGCATCGAAAAGAGTAATATTGACTAATATGGCTAACATTGAACTTGTTAAAATGAAATGATTGAATATCTGAAAATTGAAAAATGACATTATTCAGGAACACATTGACATTGAATCCCGAGATTGCACATCGAACGAACTTGTCAGTCGATCTTCATTCACAAGACTCTCATATTTAGTGATGAATCTACTTGCACGTTTTACCGTAGGTTATGAATAATGGGTTGGTTCAGTAAATCTCAGGATTAGGATAAAGGAAAAAACAGAGGTGTTTGTACTCTCAGTTTTAGCAAAATGTCTTCTTTTTTAACTAGCAATAACGCAGACCTTACCCCTACCCCGGAAAGGATAGAGAGGCTGTTTCCAGAAGACTCTCGGCTCAACATGAGACTTTCTTTTGAACTAGCATTAGGTTTAAATCTTAAGCAATCTTTAAAAAGCTGTTTATTTACTGAAGAGGTTCTTTTATCTCTACTTTTCTCTTTCCTTTTGGCTGGAGAAAGTCACCATTTTTTTTATAATAACTTCTTTATTGACACGCGATAAAATTGGAACAATATGGAGAAAAGCATGTCACGTGCGCAAGGATGAGACACACAAATTGAGAAATGATCCAAAAGAAGCGCTTTCATTTGAATAATCTTGATTTTCCACATTGTGATTGTTGTGGTGGTATGCCATTCAGCGGCGAAGCCAAGAAATTCAATAAGGGTGCTCAAATTTTGAACACCCTTCGCCAGTGAAGTATGCAAGGGTGTTCAATGTCTAGTTTTGTAATATTTCCAGTGTTGTCAAAGGCGCGCTTAAGCCATGAAGCGAGGCTCAAAACATGTTGAGCGCTTTACTGTCGCATCAAGGCTCTAAGACATACTTTTCCTTACCAATGAGTGTAATCCTGAAAAAGCGACATTAAACAGTTGATATTTCACTTTATCGTAAATCTTCTTCAATTTTCTTATCCATATATTTGTTATTCACAAATACATATTTTTACTTTTTCTCCATTTGCGCCTTTTGTCATTAAAGCCCACGCTTTATTTGCGTTTTGCGCTTAAAAGCCCCAACGTTCTTAGAGCTTTTTTGCGCTTTTCGCCTTTGATAACAATCTCTGGTTGCCCCTGATGCCATTTGTTCGGTGTGTAGGTGAATCTTGTCGACTGGCTCAAGATGATGGTTGGCAGCAAACGCTCAGAAGAAGTGGTTGATCCAACAATTGAGACAAGGCCTTCCACGACTGCCCTTAAACGAGCTCTGTTAACAACTTTAAGATGTCTTGATCCAGATTCTGATAAGAGGCCGACAATGAGTCAAGTTGTTCGAATGCTCGAATCTGAGGAATATCCAATACCACGAGAGGTTACATACTAACTGAAGATTTTCTGAGTTATTTGGTTGGACAGTTTTTATTTATCTGCCAGATCTTTAAGCTTTTCAATGCTCTAAATTTGTTGGTATTTTTAGGGTCGACGACGGAGAAGGAACCAGACAGGTGCTGAAGAAACAGAATCTCATAATCGAAAGTCTAACACAGATAGCAGTGAAAAACCAATTTTGACGATGAAGAGTAGAAGCGATAAATAAACACATAAACACACGGGCAATCGCCAGATCGATGACTTATAGTTACTGTCTATGAAATGAGAGGAGTGGCACATAAAGGATCCATAATTTTTTCAATTTGATATATCTTATCATACTTGTAGATGTTTGAAAGAATCATTTTTATGTGCATGAAAGTTAGTATATATGTATGTTCCTCATTTTTTGACTCTGTGTTCTTTACAGACATGGTTATGTATAGCTAGTTGTCATAATTTTTGTTACCTTTTATTCTTGCCAATGGCAAAGGTTCAATGGTTTCTGCAATACAATTGAAGTGTTGGGTCAAACTTTTTTGTATGTTGAATTTTTGTGTGTGGAAGTGTACACTAATTTTCTTTTTTCTTTCTTTTATCCGACCTAGATATTTTGCTTATGGTTCTTATTTTTTTAAATTTATAATGGTGGCATCCAGTCAAATTACGCGCACCTCGGCTTTCACCAAGTACCTGTTACTTCCTATCAACATAATTGCCGGATAATTGCCATCCAATCACCTATGTTTTTACCTTCCACCAACATAATCGCCTACATTTTTTGTCTCTGGTGAGATTTAAACGTAAAAATAGCACGGGCTAGCCAGTTTTCGAACTGGTAATTGAAAAATAGCTAGCGTTTGCAAAGTCATTGAAAAATAGCTACTATTTTGCCGCAACACGGAAAGTTCCAGCATGATATATTGAGATTGGTGCACCTGTGTATGAACTTCCAGCATATTATGCTGGAACTCTAGCGCACGAAAAGTTGCAATATAATATACTGGAGATTGGAGCACCTATGTATGAACTTCTAGCATATTATACTGGAACTCCAGCACACGGTAAGTTCCAGCTTGTTATGCTAAACCAATATATTATGCTGGATGTAAAAATTTGAATTCCAGTATAATATGTTGGGATATTTTTCGAATTTTGAACAGTGTTTTCAGATTTATCTTTACATGAAAGTGACTAAATTTCAATTACTTTTGACACAATGACTATTTTGCAATTACCACTTGTAAATCTGGCTAATTTTTAATTTCACCCGATTTAAACCCTCCTCTCCCATAATTTTTTCACATCTCATTTTACCACTAGGCAGCACTACCTCTTGTATGATTAATTTTGACAAGGTAAAATATGATTCATCTCAAATGCATCAACTCAAGATGATCCTGCAACTTTGAGGGGGGGGGGAGCTCTGGATATCAAACACTATTGCAAGTTGCATGATAAGTATCCTATCAACACAGATAGACAGTGATTATCTTCTCAAGAAATTGAAATGATAAGAAGGCACCGTAAGGACAAACTGTAATACAGATGAAATCAGTGCCAAACCATACTTGTGACTTATAGCCCGTTTGGTCGAGCTGCAAAAATTAACTTATTTTAAGAAGTGTTTTTTTCTCAAAAGTACTTTTGATGAGGAGCAATTTGTGTTTGACTAATTAATTTCAAAAACACTTCCGACCAGCAATTAGTGTTTGGCCAAACTTTAAAAATCCGGTTCTAAGTGTACTTTTCTCAAAAGTGATTTTGGAGAGAAAGCTATTTTTTTCTGCTTCTCCTCAAAAGCACTTTTTTTCCTTTCGAAAGCTTGGTCAAACACCTCAATTTTAGGGGGGAAAAATAAGCACTTTTGACCAAAACGCTTTTGGCTCAAAAGTAGCTTGGCCAAACAGGCTATTAGTCAGCAATTAGTCAGCAATAAGTACCTTGATGATGGTAGGCTAAAGCCAAACAACTTTAACTTCTACAATCTGCAATTTATAGCTTTCCTTTTCCGGTGACTGTCTCCTATAACTGTGGCTTGATACACCTCAACTGAATCCATGAAAATCAATAAGCAAAGCCATTTTCATTACTGCAAATATACAACAATTCTTTGGCAATCAACAGAACAAAAGGAGGGGGGCCGGGTGAGGGGGGGTGAGGACATTAATGTGCAGTAGTTTCCTAGGCAACCACTAATATCGCGATCATCTTGACTCATACAAAAGTCAATCTCAATCTTTGTCGTTTCATGACGTAAAGGCTGGGGAACGGAGAAAATTCACAAGCTTGATGTTTAACTTGGTACAGGTCGAGGCAACAGAGGCTGAAGAGCCTTTACTACAATGCTCATGTTTGGGCGGAAATCAGCTTCATATTGCACGCACAAGGCAGCAACTGCAGCCATCTATTTCAGCAATGCAGATGTAAGAAAATGGAGATAACGAAAATCAAGCAGAAATGATAAAATAAAACAAAATGTTTCATCTTCACCGATTCAGAACCTCCTTTTGTTATTAAGGCCTCATTTGTTTTTGTTTTAAGATTAAGACGTCTGAATCTGAATACACATCTGAATATTAAGATTAACACATTTGAATCTGAATACACATCTGGATATATTAAGGTGTGTATTAAGATCTGAATAGAAATAATTAAGACTGTTTGATTTTTAAAATCTGAATATATAAAATTTATCTACATTAGAAAATTAATAAACATAAAATTCAAATGAAATAACTAATCTAATATTCTATCAATAAAATATACAGTTTTTTAAAATATGATAGTTGTTGGTGGTGATGGCTCACGAGTGAATGCCGACTAGAGGCGGTAGTTGATGGTAGTTTTGGTTGATGATGGTGGTTCGTGCTAGTAGCTAGTAGTGATTGATAGTGATATCGATTATGATTGAGGATGGTGGTGGTGGTTGGTGATAGTTAATAATGGCGGGTGGTGGTAGTAGTTGTGAGTGAGGAAGGTGGTGGGCCGGTGGTGGTAGGTTATAATGATGGGCAGTGCCGGTTGTGGTTGTTTATGGTGATGGAGTGCTTAGTTGTGATAGTTGAGGTGGATGAGTTTTGATTGTGGGTGAGAATGATGGTGGTCGGAGTAGTGGGGATAGTGGACGGTGATGGTCGATAATGGTGGCGGCTATGATTGATGATGATGGTGGCGTAGTGGTAGTGGAGGAGGTGGTTGAGTATGGTGGTGGCGGCGGCATGGTGGTAGTTGATAATGATAGACGGTGACGTCAGTTAATAATGAATATGTGATAGCATCTTAATGAAATTAAGTCTCTGTTATAGATTTTAATCATACAAACCTGTTCAGACCCATTAAGTGGTTGTGAAGTTAAAAAAAAAAACTTAATAATTAAGATCTGAATAATTAAGATTCAGACTTTAAAAACAAACACACTTAATTTCTGAGGTCTGAATGACTAAGATTCAGACCTCCATTTAGTGCAAACAAATGAGACCTAATTAACATACTTTGATCGTGGGCACATACCTTTGCGACTGCCTTGGGCGGATATTCTGTATTTAGTCTAGCATCAACACACTGCTTCACTTTATCTTCACTAAGCCTTGGCGTTGCCTGTTTACAGTGGCGTTTAAAATCTTTCAAAAATCAAAAAGAACTACTCCATTGAAAAAACTGTATCGGATAAAGCATGTGAAAATCTAGAAGGCTATACCCAAGTTACAAGACTCTGTTGTCCACGTGGCAATGTATGATCTACAGGTTTACGGCCAGTAAGTAGTTCCAGTAACACAACACCAAAGCTGTAAACGTCACTCTTTGAACTCAACTGACCAGTCATTGCATATCTGCAACACAGGGATGAGGGTGGAGGCGGGGCGTTGGAAATTCCATCAGCATAAAAATGAATAATACTTAACAGTTCAATATATTAGATTAGTCACATGGAAGGTCAACTAATAAAAGCCTGTTGATTATTTGTATTATGCAATCAGAAATGGACTCGGACGAGGTGGGTTGCTCTGATGGTAAGCTCCCTCCACTTCCAACCAAGAGGTTGTGAGTTCGAGTCACCCCAAGAGCGAGGTGGGAAATTCTTGGAGGGAAAGATGCCGAGGGTCTATTGGAAACAGCCTCTCTACCCCAGGGTAGTGGTAAGGTCTGCGTACACACTACCCTCCCCAGACCCCACTAGTGAAATTATACTGGGTTGTTGTCGTTGAATCAGAAATGGACTCACTCCGGTGCATGATAACCAAACGTTCCTAGAACACGTGTGGAATGAAGACGAGCTGCCATATCAGGGGCTTGATTTGATAAATCAAAATCCGCTATCTTAGCGACATCATCATCAAAGAGTAAAATGTTGCTAGATTTAATATCACGATGAATGATATGAGGCTGCGCTTTTTCATGCAAGTACTCCAGTCCTCTTGCCGCCCCAACTGCAATTTTAACTCGTTGAGCCCATGACAATACCGGACCTGGCTGCGCACCTTTCACGCCTTTTCTTCCTGCAACAACAAACTGAAAAATTATACATTTTGCAGCAAAATAACAAAATATGTTTAAAAAACGTTGTAAAAAGCATGAATGTCCACACAGAAAGTTCCAATTCTCTTCTGTCAAATTGGCCATACATACAGAAGAAAACATAAATGGAAGTTCCAATTCCGACTGACACAAATTCCTTTTGCTCAACATGTATACAGACAAAAATAGACACCCACATTAAATAATACCAGAAAATAGTCGAAAAACAGATGAAATGAACCAAACACTAAATAAAATCCACGTGCATACACTTCACTGAATGTTCAACAGACACACAACATCAGTAGCGTACCCAGGATTTTATGCAAACGGGTTCAATCTTAGAAGTATATAACTTTAGTCGTAAAATAGTAGTTGTCAAGTGGGTTCAAATAAATATTTATAATAAATTTACACAGCTTTAACCCTAATTTATACATAATTTATACATATACACAGTATTATTTTTTGGTGAAGCGGGTTCAGTTGAACCCGCTAGCCACCACTTGGGTCCGCCACTGCACAACATGCAGGTTAATAAATGACTAAATTTTTCCCTCTGCGCCATACTTCTCCTCTTAAACCAACTTTTCAACAACTTCAAAATACTTTTTTTAATATTAACATCAATAGAATACGCAATCTAACTAATTTCTTAATTTTTAGTGTTCATTCCAACCATGTTAAATGGGAATTGAGATAGAGCATATTTTGAAAATAGAATTATATACAACAGAAGGCGAAAAGAAGAAAGAAAAAATTGATGGGTTCTTAATCAGCAACGTCCTATTAAAATATCTAGGCGCAAACTTACTCTTAGTTATGGAACTTTACAAAACACTTTCATGAGACGTCAGAGAATACTTCAGAAAGGAACTTCAGAAATTCGAATGAAGTGTGTGTTGACCACTAATAAGGGAGCTTTACTGCACGGCGCATTAATGAAGTACTTAAAGTGGAGTCTGAAGTGTACTTTGACATAGTTGGATTGAATAACAATAAATTCCAAACACAAACTACGGAGATGAGTTCTAGGGATTTGCTAAAAATTTGACTCATCTCGGCTTGAGGAACAACAACAACAACAACAACCCAGTATAATCCCACAAGTGGGGTCTGGGGAGGGTAGTGTGTACGCAGACCTTACCCCTACCCTAGGGTAGAGAGGCTGTTTCCAATAGACCCTCGGCATCCTTCCCTCCAAGAACTCCCCACCTTGCTCTTGGGGTGACTCGAACTCACAACCTCTTGGTTGGAAGAGGAGGGTGCTTACCATCAGAACTCACGACCTCTTAAGGAACCAAATGCACAAAGAATTATGGATAAACCTACAGGTTTTAGTACTAATGAGAAGGTAAGTATTAAAACTTGGTTCCGATAGGGATTATAGCAAACTTACCATGAAGAATGTCATGAAGAGATCCATTTGGGGCATACTCATAGGCTAGCACACGAAGACCGCCATCCACGCAATAACCGAGTAATTCAACCACATTTTCATCTTTTAGTCTTGAGACCATTGAGACCTGCAATTACATATGTCATATCTAGGCAAGGCTACCGAGGTATGTGCAATTTGACATAGTCAAATAAAAGATAATACGGAGGAGGAGCTAACCTGAGCTAAAAATTCTCGATCAGGCTGCTTACTCGAGTCTAACTTTTTAATGGCTGCAGCCCGGCCGCTTTTCAAGACACCATGGTATACCCTTCCATATGATCCCTCACCTATCAAAGATTTTGTACCAAAGTTATCGGTGATGTCCTTCAACTCATCAACAGCAACAGAAGGAACAGCAATGGGCTGGATGTTCACAGTCTGCATCTCTTTTTGTGCACTTTCTGTGGCACGCTGACCTCCATTGTTGCCTATGAAAAATTCTCCAGTTAGGATTCTATGGAAATAAAAAATTCATAGAATTAAAGCAGGATATTAGATGAAGAAAAGGGCCTAGCTAAAACCCCAAGCAATCAACCAAAGACTAGAACTTTTTACATGATCATTTATCAATTCTCAACGATTCAATTGGAACGCGATCACGAAGCACCAAATACAACATACTAAATCTTTTTTATTGATACCCAAGTAAAGAGTTTCAACAGTTTCTTCCCATTTCAACAATAAAATAAATTCCCAATGCTCAAGTATTCACCCCAACCCTAGCGTCTAGCCCTCGGGGATTTCTCACTCAGCAAAATAAGCATACACCATAACCCTAGAAGTCCCGACACCAAACACCACTCCCCCAACCTTTCCCTTATCCGAAACCTCTAATGTGAGGGGATAATTCCTCCAAGAACTCCTAAGCTTAGAAGGGATATTACTAGAACTACTACTACTACTACTATGCCTCAACACTGAACGAATTTAGTCAGCTCACGCGATATTGCTACAATAGCAACTATTACTATGCATCAATCTCTAAGTTAAGGTCAGTTAAGGCTTAGAGGGGATATTGCTACAACAATTACTACTATGCCTCAGTCGTAAACTAATTTAGTCAGCTAAGGCGATATTGCTACAATAACTACTACTACCACAATCCTAAGCTAATTTGGTCAGCTAAGGCTTAGAGGGGATAATGCTATGACAATTACTACTACTGGCCTCAATCCTAAACTAATTTAGTCAGGTAAGGCGATATCGCTACAACAACTACTACTACTACTATGCAACAATCTCTAAGCTAAGGACAACTAAGGCTTAGAGGGGATATTGCTACAACAACTACTACTATGCCTCAATCGTAAACTAATTTAGTCAGCTAAGGCGATATTGCTACAACAACCACTACTACCACAATCCTAAGCTAATTTGGTCCGCTAAGGCTTAGAGGGGATATTGCTATGACAATTACTACTACTGGCCTCAATCCTAAACTAATTTAGTCAGGTAAGGCGATATCGCTACAACAACAACTACTACTACTATGCAACAATCTCTAAGCTAAGGACAGCTAAGGCTTAGAGGGGATATTGCTACAACAATTACTACTATGCCTCGATCATAAACTAATTTAGTCAGCTACGGCGATACTGCTACAACAACTACTACTACTATGCCACAATCCTAAGCTAATTTGGTCAGCTAAGACTTAGAGGGGATATTGCTATGACAGTTACTACTACTAGCCTCAATCCTAAACTAATTTAGTCAGCTAAGGAGATATCGCTACAACAACTACTACTACAACAACATACCCAGTAAAATACCACTAGTGGGGTATGGGGAGAGTAAAGTGTACGCAAACCTTACCCCTACCCCGAAAAGGACAGAGAGGTTGTTTCCAGGAGACTCTCGGCTCAACAAAAGGTCAGCTAAGGCATAGAGTGGATATTTCTAGAACAACTACTACTACTATGCACAATCCAATCTAATTTGGTCAGCTATACAAATCATTTCCACAGAAAAAATATAATGGAAATGGACACAAAGTAGAAGGAGGAAACTAACCAGCTGAATTGTGAGACATGAATGGACCATTATCAGCAGCTCTGTGCATTTCATCCTCCTCACAACAGCTAAAACAGCTCATACTTCTTTTCAACAAAAATTCTGCAAAAATACAACCAACTTAAAAAGCCCCTATTTTGAACAAATTCAAAAAATCTTGAACAAAGAATGAAGATAAAACAATCTTTTAAAATAGGTGCCCCCTTCTTCTTCTTTTTCAAAAAATAAACAAAAATTGAAAGCAACCCAAGATTTATATACATACAGAATTTCAGAAAATCAGCCAAAAAAAAAGAGAGCAGAAATTAGAACTTCTTACAAGATTCTGCAATAGATGTAACGTTTCTTGGAAATGAATGTTGTGAAAATATGTGAAGTTGAGAGAGCAATAAAGGAAAAAGAGAGTAATCAAAACCCAATGTGACACGCTATAGGGAAAAAAATACTAGTGATACTATAGAATTAATTTTTTATTATTAATTATTAAATTTTTATTATTAGCAGCAGTAATAAGAAGAAACAGCGTGGAAAAGAATAATGTTGGCTAGTTGGTATGTCTCTGTCATCCACCCTTGACTTAGGCTCTTCTTTTTTATTTACACATAAAAAGTGTTTGTACTTTGAGCGCGCACACTCACTGTTTGCTCAAAATGGAATGAAATTAACACATTCTTTTTTCAATAAATGACTATTTGTAACCCCTCAAAATTTTAATAGTCCGCGTTTTTTTTTATTGACTCAAAATATCCTTCCGATCCACTCATATTACATTAATAGCCCAAAATATATATTTTGTATAAATTTTATATAGTGATCGTCTATTTTGCATAACAACCGTCTATTTAGTATATTTTTTGTATAATAATAATTTATTATATATAAATTGTACAGTGATATTCTATTTTGTATATTTTTTGTATAGTGGTATTCTATTTGTATATTTTTTTGTATAGTGACAGTCTTTTTTGTATACTAGTCTCTGAGTACGCGCGTTGCGCGTGTACCCATATCTATGAATATGAACATTTAAAAAATTTAATTCAATATTATCAATAATTATTTTTGAGTGACAAAAAACTAAAGCAAGAAGTATAAGTTCTTGATATCTTAGGGTGATCTGGATATATTTATTAGCTTGTTTCAAAAAGCCAAAACACCTTTAGGATGGAAAAAAACTATATACTTCGAGTAAAAACTAAAAGACTTATACCTGAAAAATATTTATTTGAACACAAAAGAAAAAGTTGTTTAGCCTCGTAGGCTCTCTGATTTTTATAGTAGACATCATTAAACTCTCATCTAACTTGTTGAAACACCAATAATTGTCCAAAGATACCACCATATCCAATAACTTATTGTATATGTCATCCATCCATATCGGCAAGTGATTTATTAGGCTCATAAGGTAACCCAAATTGTAAAGTTAGTTTGCTATGTTATCACTGACGAAGATAATGGCAGGCTTTGTCTTCCATATAATACACGGAGCGCTAGTCAGTTAATATCACTACTATATTTTAGTTTGTTTATAGAATAATATATCTATCAAATATCATTAATAGTATTTTTATCGGAAATATTCTCAAAGCTAAGATTAGGAATTTAATTGAGAATACAAAAGGCACCAGATATTTTTAATATACCAAATACATTAAGTAATTATCCAATTAAAACTAATGGATAAGACTATAAAAATGAAAATGACTAAAAAATCCTCAAATGGATATTACAAAATTAAATCTACTAAGTGCATTTAATATCAATCTTACTACAGGAACTATCAAATTGAGAAAGTAAAGACTGATGATGGGTTATGATAATTATTTGGATGGTGAAGCTGAGCGTAGCAAAGAAGCAGAATGAAAAAAATAAGGCGAGTTAGCGAATGTTTTGTTATAGCCAATGCAATAAGTTTTTGACTATAACTTGCAAGGGAATATTTTGTTATAGCCAATGCAATAAGTTTTTGACTATAACTTGCAAGCGAATGATTTGTTATAGCCAATGCAATAAGTTTTTGGCTATAACTTGCAATAAAATATAATGAACCGACGGTTGTCTTAAGTTTGTGCGCAAACAGACAATAAGTTTTTTTTTTCTTTTCCATTTAGGCTTAGGCCTTTACATCTTTTTTAAATATAATTATTCGACAAAGGATTGAATTATCATGTTTTAAATAGCAATTAAATAACTTTATTTTTTATATATTTTTTTGTCTAATTTTATCCTTGTTAGGAAAATATCTTTTTTTTTCTTGACCTCAAACGGAGCTCAAACTTGAAATTAACTTTTAGCTAGCTTTTGGTCATAAATTTTCAAATTTGTTTTAGAAAATCTGTTTTGGGTGAAGTTTGGCTTGAAGATGAAAATCTGTTTTGGGTGAAGTTTGGCTTGAAGATGAAAATATGTTTGGACATACGTTTTCAAAACATATTTCCCAAATTTATTTTGGGAAAACATGTGTATTATGAGGGATTTGGCCCAAAACCAACTATTGAGTTGATTTTGGGACTTGAGCTTTGCGTTTTTGCAAAATATATAGGCAAAATTTATGGCCAAATATGTATATGCCAAATAACACTCAAATTTATTTTGGAAAAATTTATGATCAAACGGGTCCTTAGACTATAGTTAAAGATTGACGGATAAAATATGCACCTTTTTTCTGTGTAATTTGAACATACTGGGTTCACTCATTTTAAACTGAAGCTTCGTTAATGATAAGGAATTAAGGACAAATACAACATAAATTTTCACACATCAAGGATATAAATAAAAAATTGAAATTTGGTCTTTACCCGTTAACTATAGTGCACGAAATACATGTCTTATGTGTATTTTGTCACAAGAATAATTTTAAAAAAATGACACTGTATAGTTTTTGTAAAAATAATAGTCGAAAAAAATTAGAAAATTAATATATTTTTTGTATATATATATATTATGTATGTTTTATACAAAAATTAAATAAATTTTATACATTTTTCGGCTACCAAATATAAATAGTTTATGGCGCGGGTTAAAAGTGATAATACCCTTTGCGTTATTTCAGGGGAAAAATTGAAAAATAACTACAATTTCAAAAGTAATGAAATTTAGTCACTTTTCATGTCAAGATAAATCTGAACGAAAACGCTGTTCAAAATGAAAAATATTCCAGCATAATATACTAGAGTTCCAGTATAATATACCCGTCCAGCATAATATGCTGGAAGTTCATACATAGGTACTCCAATCTCCAATATATTATGCTGGAACTTTCCGCATGTTGGAGTTCCAACATAATATGCTGGAAGTTCATACACTGGTGTAACAATCTCCGGTTTTTTATGTTGGTCCGGTCCGTGTTGCAACAAAATAGTGATTATTTTTCAATAACATTATAAACACCGACTATTTTTTATTTATCAATCCAAAACTAACTAACCCGTACTATTTTTACTTATTCAGCTCCGGAGTCGAACCACGTAAGAGCAGATAAGACTCCTCTTTTGGGATCGAACCTTTTCAAAAGGTTAATTGCTGGTAATAATTCTAATAAGTAACAATATTTTGCTCCAAAATAATATATATTCGTTTGTTTGTGGAAAATTAAAGAATAATTCAGATTTGAAGGAATTAAATCAGAAATAGAATTATTCCCACCATTACAGCAAAGAAATAAAGGTAAATATCTTCTTTATATTACATGCAATGAATTAGCCTTCATATGAAATTTGATTAAGGGTATGTTTGGTATGACAGAAAATATTTTTCGAAAAATAGTTTTTCATTTTTCATTGTTTAGTTGCATAAAATAGTTTGGAAAATGTTTCCTAGATGACATATTTTTCTGAAATTGAAGGAAAATGATTTTTTTGAAAAAGTTAGGAAAATATTTTTCAAAACTCCACCTACTATCGGATCTAACCCCAACCCCTTCCCCCTTCTCTCGCCTGCCTCACCCCCTCTCCAAAAAGGTTATTTTCACATTTCAGTTTTTCTTCTTTTCCTTCACCGCGCCCCACCCCCCACCCCCACCCTTGGGGCAAAAAAACTTTTTTTTTAAAATATTTTCAGTGCTGTTTTTATTTTTATTTTTTAATATTATCAAATTTATGGGTTGGAAATTTGTTTGTTTGAAAGTTTATGGCTTTATGTTTATTGTATCTAAATTATTTATGAATACTCTTGAGAAGTTATTTTCTTTAATTTGCTTACCAAATATCGAAAAATGAGTAAAGTTACTATTTATTTTCATAAAAATATCTTGAAAAATATTTTCTGTTATACCAAACACACCCTGATGGAATCAGAAATTCTAACAAAAGAATTCCAACAAGTAAAACCTGCAACAATGTTTGAACTTTGAACAACTTTTATCGCTATTTTAGAAACTTTTGCATATTATAATATTTTTCGACAAAGTAAATTCAATTGAATCACTTTTGAACCATATAGAACGGCAAGATATGGCATTTTTGCATCATTTTTCAATGAGTTTCTGCAATTATAGTCCCTATCCTCCATATGACATCACAAAGTTGTAGATTTTTTTTTCTTGACTTTCTTATATCACATAAAAAGTTTGAAAAATATTAATAAGTTGAATATGTTTTTTTTCTTCTTTTTCTAAATTATCTTTTTTTTCTTATATTATTATATTTCAGGAAAAAAAATCAAGAAACGAAACAAGAACCCAGGAAAAAAAAATATTAAATACTTATCTGCATCGGACGTTTACACCATGACGACCGTCACCTTGACATTGTTCTTGATGTTCAATGTTCAATTGCTCTACAAATATGGGAACTTTTGTTGCATTTCGATCAGATTATCAATGTGTTACAGATCAAGATCATTGTCAATGGATGTTTGATGAGAATTTTACATATTTATACAGTTCCAAGGATAGAGAATGGGTACTTCATGAGTATAATCCGAATTATGAGTCTCTTAAACGAGGAGGAGTCATGAAAGGGTATTATATTAACTAATCGTATACAAAAAATGGTCGATCAGAAGCAGAGGCGGTCGAAAAATAAAAGAGACATCATATATTAACGTGGTTCATCAATTGACGACATATATCATGAGACAAAGACAAACAGTCCAGTGTTAAAATGCCAAACTGGTAGAATAAAGGTTGGTTAAGAGTTAAAGTACTAGGTATATTGGTTATGGATTTTAAGTTAGCTAAAATTGTTTAAATTTAGTGTTGAATTACTTAAGAGTTTAGACAAATAGGTGAAATTAGGGAGGAAAAGATATTTTATGTCCATTTGAATAGAATAAAATGACTTTACAAGAATCTTCTAAGTTTTATTTAAAATGTAATTCTATATTAATACAAATGAACAACAAATCACCCAAAAAAAATAAAAAAAATAGAACAATTAACTTAACTAGCCGCCCATATTAGTCATAAACTCTAAATAAACCTATTTTATTTTTATAACTTATTTTAAACATTGTACACATCCATTTTACTTTTCTTAGCCAGTTAACAAGTGTTATAAACTGGTTTTTAGGGCTAGGAGGAGTTGTAAAAGTTAATGGGTGGCTATTTATGTTTTTTTCCCCAAAAAATAATTGAAAAGAAAGGAAAAAACAAAAAGAAAAGGGCTGTGCTTAAGATTGTTTTGGGCCAAGTCCACCCTCATGTAGCCCATTTCCCCCCCGGCCCAACCACCCGCCCGGTCCAGCTTCCCCCTTCCCCTTCAAACGATGTCGTTTCACTTAATTAGATCCCAACCGTTGATTTGTGTTGATCCAACGGTTAGGAACTAATTCTTCCCCTCCTATTTAACTGTCGTAACATTACCCCACCCCCAGACCCTAGAGCCCCCCAATTCGTCTCTCTCACCTCTCTTACCCCCAATCGCCTGCCACCGCCGGCCACCGCCGGAAATCGCCCTACGGCGGAGGCCCACCACCAATCACCCCCAAAATTACACCATACAACCCCCACACCCGCCTAAACCAGATTCCCCTATCTATTTCTCCAATATCCTCTCCCATTGTCGTCAATTTCAGATCTGAAACTTCACAAATAACCTAAGCCGCCCCAACCCTATTTCGTTCGTCCAAAGCTCGATATGAATCAAGAATTACGGTAAACAATTGTTCTTGCTAAAGAACAATTGATTATTGTTAGTCTTGGTTCGTTCGAGACTCGCCGGATTCCGGCCACTTCGCCGTTAACCGTCCAATCGTCGTCTCCTTCACCTTCCGTCAAGACGTATCGATTCATCGACTCATCCCGGCAAGAAATAATAATTCCTCCTTTGTTTTATTATCACTGACTTCCCTTTTTGTCGCTGTTTTAGTCTAATTGTTTGTTTTATTTTTGTTCAACTAAGTTCCTGTTTAAGTGATTAATTGTTTAATGTCATAGGTTTAGGTTAGTCTGTATACTTTAATTCACTAGGTTTAATGGCTTAGATATTGGACTTCTTTGATTTCTGATTTCACGCTAATTTTGGCATTTGTTTTGTTAGTCCGGTTGGTAAATTTATAGGGACTGTTAGGAGTCAAGTGAATAAGTAAAATCTAAGAGGGTCCTAATTTCTTTAGAAAGGAAAATATCTGATAGGAAAGAAGTTTCTAGAGGGGACAGCTGTAAAATTTCAGTTAGGAAAAGATTCCCCTTATCCCTAAAATTTAGGGAAGGTACAAGAGAACAAGGATGAAGCACCCCTGAAAAAAAACCTCCCTGAATTTCTACTCTCCTTCATCTAAAAAACAGTACTAAAAGCAGAATTCTCCCTCTTAGATTTTTTACAAGTTGAGTCTCTTAAAAAAACAGAAAATAACAAAAAAAAGGGTTTCATTAGGTTAGTTTGTTTTGCTGGTTCAGTTCTGGTCTTTCAAAAGCTGGTCTGATTTTAAAAATCAAGTATAATTCTGGAATCTGATGGCTGTTCCTTCACTAGCTTGCTGCTGTTCTCTCTGAGTTGCTGAGCCTATTCTCCATTTATTTTCAACCTTTATTTGGCTTTTGTTGATTGTCCTTGCAAATAGGTATGTGAAAATCCTTCCAGTATTTTTGGTAAATGGGAATGCAGTATTAACTTGTTGATACCTGGTGTACACTTATTTCTATGTCTTTCCGATGTTGGCGTGCTTAGATGCTTAGACATGATCCATCTACGTTTGATTGGTTGTATGATTTTGTTAGTTCATTCTAAATTGAGCACGTAAGCTATATTGACTGGTCTGACTTAAAGCTTGATTTAAATGAGTTCAGAGGTGCTTTGGTGATGTTCACACAACTTAAATAAGAAGATCTAACCTGTTATCCTACTGTTTGCTTACAGCATGTTTTCACTACGTGTTACTGTTTAGTTTAAACCCTTAATGCCATGATTCGTTTAGGTTTGGTTCTCAATTCAGCAGGTCTGATTTTCTAACCATTCGCTAGGCCAGATTGAGCAGCAATATATGCAGGAGTGTGATATGGGTTCATATTCTATATTAGGATTTTGCAGCATGTTAGATATATTGTAATTTAAAAAAACTAAGTCGTGTGTTGAAATGATTTTGTAATAATGTTGGATTCCCCAGTTTATTTAAACTCAAATTATTGCATTTTGTGTTTGCTGTTATTCATCCTTGGTTAGAAGGAGTAGGCCGTCATCTGGTTTAACTTGTCCTTCCAGTCGAAATTAGTAAATTGTCTGTTGTGAACTATTAAATTAGTAATTTGCTGTTGTTCATCATTTGGCTGTTGTGAATTAGTAAATTGGTCTGTAAGGTTGGGACAAAGGTAGCAAACAATGGTTTGGGTTTGTTTTCTGTGTTGACCCGTAAATAAAGAATTTGGGCTAAACCATTGCGTTGATGGCATTAACAAGAATTGGAAATTGTCTTTGGGCTTAATGTTTAATAGTCACAGTGGATATGCTAGGATGCTGCGAGCGTGCTCTAAATTATATCAAACCGTCGTGATTGTGTACACGTTCGCGTGACATAATTACGATTTTTATATAAATTGAAGTATGCGTTCGCGCAACATGGAACAAAATAATCTTAATAATCGTGAGTGTTCTGTTTGTTTATTTTGTTTAGGCTAGGGTACTAAGTTCTTGGGCATGCTTAAATTATTTTATTACTGTTATAGTATTATGTTAGATTTTGTTGCTAAATAATTAGTTGGAAGATAACTGAAGTGAGTTTTTGGTGATTTTTCAATGTTTTATTATGATTCTTGGTGGTAGTTTTAGTTTATTGTTCCTATTAGTTGCTTTCGATGTTGCTGTTGGTTTCCTTTTTGTGATACTACTTCTGAGCCTGAATCACTGCCTGAGGCTACAAAGTGTTATTTCCAAATTTAATGGCTCTACTTTGTTAAAGCCGAAATCCTTTGTTGCTTCTTTTCATAATACCGCTCCTAGATGTGCTACTAAATTTTATAAGTGGATTTATGTCCTTACGGCAAATTTTAAAGTAATTTAGGGAAAGTTAATTCATGAATCATTGTAGCTTGCAATTGTGTACACGTACGCGTGACATGATTTAAGCGTCTAGTTTCAAAATAAAATTGAAGTACACGTTTGCGTGATTTTGGCCGAATAATTTTAATATTAAGGGCTATTAATTGTGTACACGTACGCATGACATAATTTTTAGCCCATTAAATAAGATGAGTACACGTACGCGTGACTCAAGATACCTCCTTAAAAGCGGTATAAGGTAAAAATATGCTTAGGTCCTAAAAATGAGTAGTTAAACAATTAAGCCAAGTATGAATCACTAAGCGACCGTGCTAGAACCACGGAATTGGGGAGTGTCTAACCTTCTCCCGGGTTAACAGAATTCCTTATCCAGTCTTCTGGTTTCGCAGACTTTAATACAGAGTCAACTTTCTCGATTTGGGATTAAAAATAAATTGGTGGCTTGGGACACCATAAATTATCTCAAGTGGCGGCTCTGAATAAAATAAATAATCTCATTGCGATTATGTCACTTTAATTGAAAAAACTCCCTTATCCCCTTCCTTCCGGGGAAAAGGAGGTGTGACAGCTCTGGCGACTCTGCTGGGGACCGAACCCAGAATCTTTGGTTCAGGGTTCAAGAATTCGAGCTTTTTAATATAATTTTACTTGGCTTTTCTGATTGTTGATATTATTGTATTTTATGTGCCTAATGTGTTAATTATCACTCATTTACCGCTTTAATATTATTTGATCTATATTTAAACTGTCTTCTTACGCCTCCCTTCTGAGTCTTCTAAAAAATGGTGCACACGTTCGCGTGACCCGCTTTTTTGTTAGTGGTCGTACCAAATAAGAACGAGGACCAGCAACAGGGCCGGGTAGACTTCCGTGCTCCCGGTACGTTGCCCCCACCTCGGCTCGAGTTGTCCGCTCGGGTAACCTAGGTCTAGAACACAACCCCAGGTCTAAACCTAGAATAACAAAACCCGATGCCGGATCCCTAATAGGAACAATTATTTGCATCACGTGCATTTGACTTAGGGGACTCAACACAATGATTGAGTCTGTCTAGGACAGGTGTATCCAAAATAAAGACCATCATGATGCATCTTATGTGCTATGTGTGCATTTCCTTGTTTCGGCTTGCATGCTGACCGGCTAGGAAAGAAAATTGAGAAAAACCAAGAGTGATTAAGCCCGATTCTAAAAACCCCGATATTTGAAAACGTCCCGAAACTCTACCCAAATATTTTTTACAAAACAAAAATAGAAAGAAAATGTATTTCAAAAAATAAGTCAATATCATATTTTTCCAATTATGTCAAAACTGACCGAACTACGCAAGTCTGATTCCCACCGGATATGAAATACGTAGGCAACCCACATAAAGTTCGGCCTCATTTTTGCAAAGATAACTAAATAAAGTGTAGTTCAGTGCTTTGGTCAAAACAAGCCGGCCCAACTCCGGTTATGTCTTAGATCGTTCTTGTCAGGATAGCCTTAGAACATCTTTCAATTGTCGAAGGGTTATTTTCGCAAAGAACGGATAAGTCTGTCACTAAGGTGTCATTTTCCCATAAAATATCCCCTCCTGGCCTCAAAATTTATTCGGAATTGCGAAGGGGCAATATTTTACAAAAACAGTTACTTTTGTTAAAATGGCATGGGGAGGGTGCATTCTTCTTTGATTTTTCTTTGTTTTAGAAAATGAAAACTTGTTTCGCAAAAGAGTCCACCAGAGTCGATCCTTACCTGGGGAGATTGTATTAAAGAAGCAGTTTATGTGATAAACACGATTCCCTCTTCAATTCTAGGCAATCAAACACCCTATGTGTTGCAACTCAACAATAAACCTTTTGTGTCACATATGAAATTATTTGTAGTCTTTGCTTTGCTACCAATTTGGTTAGCAGGGACAAGTTTGGACCTAGAGCAATTAAATCAATTTTATTGGGGTTTGCACCAACACAAAAAGGTTACAAGTTGATTTGACTAATAGGATCATCTTTGTTAACAAAGATGTCATATCTTTCCTTTTCAACGGTTGAGACATGAATCTCTCTCCTTCTTCTCATCATGTTCCTGATTATGTTTTTTCTTACCTTTGAAGAACTCCAGGAATATGTTACAACAACACCACCATCTAGTGATTTGTTCAATTCTCCAACAACTACACCAATTACAACTATGTCACCCTTACACTTGAACACCTCAATCTCACATGCATCTATTCCTGACTCCCTTGTGATTTAGCAATGCTTGTTCAATCTTCTCCAGTTAACAATTCTTCCTCTTCTCATTAGAAACTTCCAGTCTCGTCTCAACCTTCTATTTCCTTTAATGACACAATTGTTCCTATTTCTTCTCAGTCATTAGATGATTTAAGAAAATCCAGCAGAACAGGAAAACCCCCCATCTGGCTTCAGGACTATGTAGGCATAACTAATGGGCAAGCCAATCTCTCCATATATCCAATCTCCGCCATAGTAGATTACAATGCCGTTACTACTTCTTATCAAAGTTTTATTGCCAAATCCTCTGTGGAGGTGGAACCTTAGAATTACTATGAGGCTGCTAAGGACCCCAGATAGGTTGCAACCATGAAGGCAAAAACACAGGCTCTTGGAGATAATAATACCTGGACTGTTACATCTCTTCTTGGGGGCAAAACGGCTATATGGTGTAAATGGGTCTACAAAATTATTTACCAAGCCAATGGTGATGTTGAAAGATTTAAGGCGCCCTTGGTGGCAAAAGTTATAGTTAGAAGGATGGTATAGATTATGTTACGACCCAAATTCCCAACCTTAGGATCGTGATGGTTCCTAACACCATATTTGCTCGGCAAGCCAATGTTAGAAGTCGATTAATTAATTTTCTTAATTAATTACTTAAGCATAAATAAATAAAATTAAAATGAACTTAATTAAAATAATTCTCAACACAATAAGATAAATTAATAATAATAACCAATTAAATAAAACAAACCACGAGATAAGTATATAAATAACTCTAAGACTACCTGAGGGTGGTGTCACAATTCACGAACTACTAAAGAATACTACAAATAATGGGCTGAAAGAAATAATATAATTGTTCTGAATATAATAAAACAACGTTACGAAAATAGGAGAAGACTCTCGGGATCTGCGAACGCCGGCAGATATACCTCGAGTCTCTGAATAAACGAATAGCCACTCTAAATATCTCTACTGCGGTCGGTACCTGAATCTGCAGAAAAGAGTGCAGAGTGTAGTATCAGTACAACTGACCCCATGTACTGAGTAAGTGTCGAGCCTAACCTCGACGAAGTAGTGACGAGGCTACGGAGGAGCATTAACGACATATAACCTGTGACATTAATATATACAATATCGCAATAAAACAATTCTACACGAACAAGAAAAATATAACTGAGACAATAAATATAAAGCAAGAAGGAAACCTAAACAAATAATTAAGTACTGCAACAAAAAATAAAATAACTCAGCCGCCTTTTTCAGGCCTCAGCTATAACCAATTCTCAAATAATTTTCAAGTTTTCAAACTTTAACTTTAAATAAAAATAGTGCCAAAAAATATGGAAAATAGTAAAAAATAAGATAGTAAGTTTTCAAATCTTCGTTTTTCTTTGAAAATCAGTAAAAATATAAATGTCCTCCCTTATCGGTCCTTGTTGTGGTGTGCAACTCGCTCCCACCTGTCCACCCTTATTGCTCCTCCCTAAATATATCACCCTTATTGCTCATATTGCGACGTGCAACCCGATCCCACTTGTCCACCCTTATCACTCCTTGTTGTGGCGCGCAACCCGCTCCCACCAAACATATCATATCAATTTATTCATAAATTTCACAACTCAGGCCAAGCCTTTCACAATACTTTTATTTCCACAATTTCAAAAAGAAAACCGTACTCGTAAGCTTTAACCAATATCATTTAACAATAAAACCAACCAGAATATATGTAAACACCGTAACATTGTCAACCCAGCTCAGTCTTTATATACCATGATAGAATCAAGAGAACATTCAACACTTTTAACACACTTACAACAACAATTGGAAATAAATCGATGAAACCCAATAACCACGTGAACCTCAACAATTACGAAGCAGTTAAACTGCATTTCTCACAACTTCCTCAATATTATCAACAACGAAACCAACAGGTACGTGTATATATATATATATACACCTCGTAAAAACAACGTCAAACCGCTCAACTGTTTTGTACCACAAAGGAACTAGCTAACCAACCAATACTCTTTCCAAACTAACCACCACAATATTTAACAACAAATAACAAGGCCAAGTAGTCATAGAAACAATAATGAACATAGAACAATTAAGACAAAAATCAACTAAGTTGGAAACGGGAAAAAGATCATGTTTAACAAACAATTTGGGTGGTGCATAGATACTCGTCACCTCACCTATACACCACGCCCAGCATTTCACATAGCAAATAAGTGGTGTGATGACCCAAAATGTCATCTTACATAATTTAGTTTATATCTGTGTTTCGAGGCTCCGAAAGCCTCTGTTAGTCTCACCTCGATATGCGTGCGCAATCCGGGCGTGTAGCCGGGAAGCTTATATGTGGAAAACTGATAAAAATGAGTTTTGATAATTAATAAATGAATATAGTTGACTTTGGTAAACATTTTTGGTAAACGGACCCGGACACGTGCTTCGACAGTCCCGGAGGGTCCGTAGGAAAATATGGGACTTGGGCATATGCCCGGAATCGAATTCCGAGGTCTCAAGCCCGAGAAATGAATTTTTAAAAGAAATTGTTTTCTGAAAATAATAAAGGAATGTGAAAGTGAATAATTATGTGAAAACCTCGTTACCAGGTCCGCATTGTGGTTCCGGAGCCCGGAACAGGTTTATTATATATTATTTGTCCTATCTGTGGAATTTGGTGTAAAACGGGCGTGAATTGAGTGATTTCGGATCAAAATGAGGTTTTGAGGTTTTAAAGAATTTGAAATGTTGTTTGGAAAGTGATGTTATGTTCCCGAGGTCCGAATGAGATTCCGAGACCGGGAATAGTTCCGTGGTGTCATTTATGACTTATCTGTAAAGTTTGAAGTCATTCCGAACAGTTTAGGCCGGTTCTGCATATTGAAGTGAATTCTAGAAATTTTAAAGTTCTTAAGTTTAATTAATTGGATTTAGAGGTTTAATTCGATATTTTTGATGATATTCTTATGATTTAAAAGCTTGAACAAGTTCCTATGATGTTTTGGGAGTCGTGTGTGTTTTTGGTTTTGAGCCCCGAGGGCTCGGGTGAGTTTCGGGTGGCTAACGGGATGGTTTCAAGTTAGAAAATCTGGTGTAATTGCATTTTGCTGGTGTATGGTGTTTCTTTCACTGCGATCGCAACCATTGATTCGCGATCGCATAGGCTTATTTTGGGGGAACCAAATTGTTGTTCTCTGCGATCGCACGTTTACCTCCGCGATCGCAGACTTATGCCCAGATGCTTTCCGCGATCGCATCTCGTCTTCCGCGATCGCATAGCATGTCAGTGGAGTTAGGTTGGGGCTGGGTAGTATCTCTCTGCGATCGCATAGTTTCGTCTGCGATCGTAGACACCTGGTCCGTTCCCTTCCGCGATCGCAGCCCCTCTTCTGCGATCGCATAGTAGCAAAACTTCAAGCTCTGCGATCGCAGCCCCTCTTCCGCGATCGCGGAGGAAAACATCGCCCAGTTATTTTAAGTCTTAAAAACAGAATACTTCATACGGGACCTCACCATTTTCAGCCTTCTTCTCCCCCTCCAACCTCCATTGTCGACTTCCAAGCTAGGAACCTTCAATAAACCTTTGGGGTAAGTGTTTCCTACATCGTCTTCTTCCATTTTTCATCACTAATCACTAGAAACCTAGGCTTAAACTCATGAAATCAATTAGAAAATTGGGGCTTTTGGGTAGAACCTAGGTTTTGAGATTTTTGGGTGATTCAACCCCAATTTTGGGTCGAATCTTAAAACAAATTGTATATTCTTACTCGTGGGATTATGGCGATCGGGTTTTGGTCCGAACCTCGAGTTTCAACCACGTGGGCCCGGGGTCAAATTTTGGAATTTTAGGAAGAATGATTGGAAATGGGTAATTAGGGTATGCGTTTGAGTTATTGAGTCATTATTTATATACTTGAGTTGAATATGTCTAGATAATATCGTTTCGGAGCCGGATTATAAAGGAAAGGCGGTGTTAGAGGGTTGATCGCTCTATTTTGGACCCGAGGTAAGTGACTTGCCTAACTTCGGTGAGGGAATAGGTATTGTTTGCTACGTGTTTACTTGTTAATCATGTTCGTTGCATAGGTAGAGTGACGAGTACCTATGTGATGAGAGTCTAGCATGACCGTGAGTCTAACATGATAGTAATCGTAGCTTTTCTTCCATGTCTTTTATATTATGAAATTGCCATTATTTGTAATAGTATGTTGTTGGTTGTGGTGAAAGAATGAGACGTAAATTGTTGTTGAGTATGAATATTTGTTGTCAATTATACTCTGTTGAGATTGGTATAGCTGAGACCCTTGCCGGGCAATTGTGTGTTTAATATTGATATGTTCCCCCTCGTTGAGCATTATTGTCTTGCATTTCTACTATGTTGCAATTTCCTTGCCATTGAGATTTATCCTGTTCTGGTAAGGAAGAGGGGTGATGTTATTGTTATGCACGAGGGGACATGCCGTGCGTTGATATTGTTATATATGCACGAGGGGACATGTAGTGCCGATTGATATATATTATATACACACGAGGAGACATTTCGTGTTGAGATATTTGTGATATATGCACGAGGGGACATGCCGTGCCGATTTGATATTTGAGATTACGCACGAGGGGACATGCCGTGCTCTGTTATTTAATGGATTCCCTCATACTGATAGTTGTTTCTCCGGTTTCTGTTTTTACTTTCCAGTCTCATTCTCACTGTACCATTATGTATTAGATGATGTTTTCCTGTATCCCCAGCATGTACACTCCATATATTACTTTATCGTTTAAGTTCCAATATTATTTGTTGCCCTTTAATATTTCCCCCCTTATTAGTTCCCATATCTCTTCTTTTTGATCATACTTGTTTCATTATCTGTTAATTCTTTTACATATATCTGCTTAGACTAGGACAGGTGATCGTATTATGCTAAGTCTAGCCTCGTCACTACTTCGGCCGGGGTTGGCTTGGTACTTACTCAGTACATGGGGTCGGTTGTACTGATACTACACTGCACTTCCTTGTGTTATGCAGACCCTGCTACCGGACCCCGTGGAGCGTTCTGAGGGAGATACCTTCAGTCCACATCAGAGCTTCGAGGTATACACTGGCGTGCATGGATCCCGAGGCTTCTTTCCTTTATCGTTTCATTGTCTTTCTTCCTTATTTCCAAGACAGTGTTGCACTTTCATTCCAGACTTGTATTTAGTATTCAGTAGCTAGTCCATGGGATTGTGACACCCTGGTTTTGGGAGTTTACGCTATTTCATGATTTGTTATGTTCTTCCTTTCCGCATTTAAAGTTTTGTATTTTTATTATTATCGATGTTGAAAGACTTCGTTGGGAATATGTAAAAAAGGAAAAGTATGTTATCGATTTACGGTTAGACGGTGGTTCCACTATTATCTCAGTATGTGATGGAAATTAGTTAAAGTTGATAGCGTTTTATTCCTTATTAAATGGTTTTGAATCACTATTGTAAGTTATAGGTTGGCTGGCCTAGCGATTTCAACGTTAGGCGCAGCCACGGCCTAAAGGGTGGGAATTTGGGTCGTGACAAGTTGGTATCAGAGCTCTAGGTTGCTTAGGTCTCACAACTCACGGACACCTTAGTAGAGTCTGAGGGATCGGTACAGAGACGTCTGTTTTTATCCCCCAGAGGCTGCTAAGTTAGGACACTTCTCCTTTCTTCATATTGTGTCGTGCGTGGTATATTTTGTATACTGATCGAATCTCTATCCTATTCTCTCGCAGATGGCGAGGACGCGTGCTTCCCTTGGTTCCGCTCAGCAGCCCGACACTCCTGCTACAGCTCCTACGAGGGGTCGAGGTCGAGGACGAGGCCGTACTAGAGGCCGAGGCCGGGGCAGGGCTCAGCCTAGAGCAGCAGCCCCAGTGGAGGACCCTCAGGTCGAGTCCGACGAGGAGGTCCCAGTTCCGGCAGTCCCAGTTGGACCGGCGCAGGTCCCATAGGGGTTCATTGCTACCTCGGTGCTTCAGGATGCCCTTGTCCGTTTGGTGGGACTTATGGAGAGTGTGGCTCAGGCCGGATTTCTCCCGACTGCACCAGCCGTCTCTCAGGCTGGGGGAGGTACCCAGACTCCTGCCACTCGTACTCCAGAGCAGGTAGCTCAGCAGTTTCAGACGCCGGCACCTCAGCCGGCCGTATTGGTTCCGCCAGTTATTCTAGCTCCAGCAGCTGAGGGAGCGGCTATGTCCGCAGATGCCTTATGGAGGTTAGACAGGTTCACCAAGCTCTTCACAGCTACATTCACTAGCACTTCTTCTAAGGACTCCCAGGACTACTTGGACAGTTGCTATGAGGTTCTACGGAACATGGGCATCGCAGAGTCCAACGAATTTGATTTTGCTACTTTTCGGTTGTCTGGTGCAGCCAAGACTTGGTGGAGAGACTATTGCCTAGCCAGACCAACTGGGTCTGCACAGTTGACTTGGTCCCAGTTCACGGAGGTATTCTTGGGGAAGTTCCTTCCCATTACTCAGAGAGAGGAGCTTCGGAGGCAGTTTGAGCGTCTCCAACAGGGTTCCATGACCGTTACTCAGTACGAGACTTGATTCATTACTATGGCTCGTCATGCTTTATTGATACTCCCCATAAATCGGGAGAGGGTCAGGAGGTTCATCGAGGGTTTGTCCCAGCCGATCCAACTTTAGATGTCCAGAGAGGCCGGTGCAGACATTTCATTCCAGGATGCAGCGAATATAGCTAGGAGGATTGAGTTGATACTATCACAGGGTAGTGGTCAGGGGACTGACAAGAGGCCTCGTCATTTCGGTAGATTCAGTGGATCCTTGTCTGGAGGTCGTGGTTCTTTCAGCGGAGGTCATCCTCCCAGACACTATCAGTCCGCTCTTCAGGTATCCCAGCGTGCACCATCAACACTTATCAACGCTCAGCCGCTCCAGAGTTTCCAGGGTGGATATCAGGGTCGACAAGGTCAGTTTTCTAGTCCACCTCTGCAGCCGCCGAAGACTTGCTACATATGTGGTGGTTCGGGCACATCTCCAGGTTTTGCCCCAGAGGTTCTAGTGGACCCCAGTATCAGGGTTCACATGTTATGGTTCCCGCACCTAGTGCACCCTTGCCCCACACCCAGCTAGAGGTGGTGGTCGAGGTACCAGAGGTGGTGGCCAGGTTCATAGAGGTGGAGCACAGGCCGCGAGGGGTAGAGGCCAGGTGGCAGCAGGTAGACCCAGGGATGTTCAGGTTGGTGGGGCTCAGCCCTGATGTTATGCATTTCCTGCTCGTCCAGATGCTGAGGCTTCTGATGCAGTTATTACAGGTACGGTCTCAGTCTGCAGCCGCGAGGCATCGATATTATTTGATCTAGGATCTACTTATTCATATGTGTCTTCATATTTCGCACCTTATTTGAGCATACCTCGTGATTCTTTGAGTTCTATTGTATATGTGTCTACCCCGGTGGGTGATTCTATCATGGTTGATCGTGTTTATCGGGGGTGTATAGTTGCTATTGGGGAATTGGAGACTCGGGTAGACCTTTTGCTTTTGGACATGGTTGATTTTGACGTGATCTTGGGTCTGGATTGGTTGTCTCCCTATCATGCTATTTTGGACTGTCATGCCAAGACAGTGATCCTAGCCTTGCCAGGAGTACCTCGGTTAGAGTGGAGAGGGACTCCTAGTCATTCCTAAGGTAGAGTTATTTCTTATATGAAGGCTCGGCGCATGGTCGAGAAGGGATGTTTGGCCTATTTTGCATATGTTCGTGATTCTAGTGCTGAGGTTCCTTCTATGGAGTTTGTGCCCGTGGTTCGTGAATTTTCATAGGTATTCCCTGTTGATCTGCCGGGTATGCCACCCGACAGGGACATTGATTTATGTATTGAGCTAGTTGAGGGCACTCAGCCCATTTCTATTCCTCTATATCGTATGGCTCCGCCAGAGTTGAAGGAATTAAAGGAGCAATTGCAGGATTTGTTGGATAAAGGCTTTATCAGGCCTAGTGTTTCGTCTTGGGGTGCTCCAGTATTGTTCGTGAAAAAGAAAGATGGCTCAATGAGGATGTGTATTGACTACCGACAATTGAATAAGGTTACTATCAAGAACAAGTATCCTTTGCCGAGGATTGATGACTTATTCGATCAGCTTCAGGGTGCTACGGTGTTCTCTAAAATAGACTTGAGGTCTGGTTATCATCAGCTGAGGATTAGGGCTTCCGATGTGCCCAAGACAGCTTTTCGCACTCGTTTTGGGCATTATGAGTTCTTGGTCATGTCGTTCGGGTTGACTAATGCCCCCGATGCTTTCATGGAGTTGATGAATCGGGTATTCAGGCCTTATTTGGACTCGTTCGTCATTGTTTTCACTGATGATATTTTGATATACTCTCGCAGCCGAAAGGAGCACTAGCAGCACCTTCGAGTCGTCCTCCAGACTCTAAAGGATAGTCAGTTGTATGCCAAATTTTATAAGTGTGAGTTCTGGTTGAGTTCGGTGGCATTTCTGGGCCATGTCGTGTCGGCAGAAGGTATTCAGGTGGATCCGAAGAAAGTTTCAGCAGTTAGAGATTGGCCTAGGCCCACTTCAGCCACAGAGATTCGGAGTTTCTTGGGCCTAGCAGGCTATTATCGCCGGTTCGTGGAGGGGTTTTCGTCTATAGCAGCCCCTATGACCAAGTTGACGCAGAAGAGTGCTCAGTTCAGATGGTCGGAGGAGTGTGAGGCGAGCTTCCAGAAGCTCAAGACAGCATTGACTACAACACCAGTGTTGGTACTGCCCACAGGTGCAGGTTCTAATACCGTGTATTGTGATGCTTCGCGAGTTGGGCTTGGTGCAGTGTTGATGCAGGATGGGAAGGTTATAGCCTATGCTTCACGTCAGTTGAAGATTCATGAAAAGAACTATCCAGTCCATGATTTGGAGCTTGCAGCTATTGTTCATGCCTTGAAGATTTGGAGGCACTATTTGTATGGGGTACCGTGTGAGGTATTCACTGATCACAAGAGTTTGCAATACTTGTTTAAGCAAAAGGAGTTGAATATGAGGCATAGAAGGTGGTTAGAGTTGCTGAAGGATTATGATATTACCATACTCTTATCATCCGAGAAAGGCCAATGTGGTGGCCAATACTTTGAGCCGGAAATCAGTCAGCATGGGTAGTTTGGCTTACTTATCAGTTGGAGAGCGACCTTTGGCTTTGGATGTTCAGGCGTTAGCCAATCGGTTTGTCAGATTGGAGGTTTTTGAGGGTGGCAGTGTTTTGGCCCATACCGCCGCTCGTTCTTCATTGTATGATCGTATTCGCGCCAGACAGTATGATGATCGTCATTTATGTGCTCTTAGAGATGCGGTATGGCACAGACATGCCAAGCAGGTCACAGTTGATGTTGAGGGAGTTTTGAGATTGCAGGGTCGCATATGTGTCCCTGATGTTGATGGCATTCGTGAATTAATATTGCAGGAAGCCCATAGTTCCCGATATTCCATTCATCCGGGTGCCACGAAGATGTACCAAGACTTGCGGCAGCATTATTGGTGGCGTAGAATGAAGAAGGATATTGTGGCTTATGTAGCTCGGTGCTTGAATTGTCAGCAGGTTAAATATGAGCACCAGAGACAGGGTGGTCTGATGCAGCAGATTCAGCTTCCCGAGTGGAAGTGGGAGCGTATCACGATGTATTTTTTAGTTGGTCTTCAACGGACTCAGAGGATGGTTGATGCAGTATGGGTTGTGGTGGACAGGCTGACCAAGTCAGCACATTTCATTCCGGTGGCGGTTTCATCGTCAGCGGAGAAGTTAGCTCAGATTTATATGAGAGAGATCGTCAGGTTGCACGGTGTGCCCTTATCTATCATATCAGACCGAGGTACTCAGTTTACCTCCCATTTCTGGAGAGTATTCCAGCGAGAGTTGGGCACACAGATTGAGTTGAGTACAACATTTCATCCTCAGATGGACGGACAGTCTGAGCGCACTATTCAGATTTTGGAGGATATGTTGCGGGCATTTGTTATTGATTTTGGTGGTTCATGGGACCAGTTCTTGCCGTTAGCAGAGTTTGCCTACAATAATAGTTACCAGTCGAGCATTCAGATGGCTCCGTATGAGGCGTTGTATGGTAGGCGATGTCGGTCTCCGGTCGGATGGTTTAAGCCCGGAGAGGCTAGGTTATTGGGTTCTGATGGGAATTTTTGGGTTATTCAATCCCAATTTTGGGTTGAATCTTAAAACAAATTGTATATTCTTACTCGTGGGGTTATGGGCGATCGGGTTTTTGTCTGAACCTCGAGTTTCGACCACGTGGGCCCGGGGTCAAATTTTGGAATTTTAGGAAGAATGATTGGAAATGGGTAATTAGGTTATGCGTTTGAGTTATTGAGTCATTATTTATATACTTGAGTTGAATATGTCTAGATAATCTCGTTTCGGAGCCGGATTATAAAGGAAAAGCGGTGTTAGAGGGTTGATCGCTCTATTTTGGACCCGAGGTAAGTGACTTGCCTAACTTCGGTGAGGGAATATGTATTGTTTGCTACGTGTTTACTTGTTAATCATGTTCGCTGCATAGGTAGATTGACGAGTACCTATGTGATGAGAGTCTAGCATGACCATGGGTCTAACATGATAGAAATCGTAGCCTTTCTTCCATGTCTTTTATATTATGAAATTGCTATTGTTTGAAAGAGGATGTTGTTGTTTATGGTGAAAGAATGAGACGTAAAGTGTTGTTGAGGATGAATATTTGTTGTCAATTATAGTCTGTTGAGATTGGTATAGCTGAGACCCTTGTCGGGAAATTGTGTGTTTAATATTTATATGTTCCTCCTCGTTGAGCATTATTGTCTTGCATTTCTACTATGTTGCAATTTCCTTGCCATTGAGATTTATCCTGTTCTGGTAAGTAAGAGGGGTGATGTTATTGTTATGCACGAGGGGACATGTCGTGCGTTGATATTGTTATATATGCACGAGGGGACATGCCGTGCCGATTGATATATATTATATACACACGAGAGGACATTCCGTGTTGAGATATTTGTGATATATGCACGAGGGGACATGCCGTGCCGATTTTATATTTGTGATATATGCACGAGGGGACATGCCGTGCCGATTTGATATTTGAGATTGCGCACGAGGGGACATGTCGTGCTCTGTTATTTAATTGATTCCCTCATACTAATAGTTGTTTCTCCGGTTTCTGTTTTTACTTTCCAGTCTCATTCTCACTGTACCGTTATGTATTAGATGATGTTTTCCTGTATCCCCAGCATGTACACTCCATATATTACTTTATCGTTTAAGTTCCAATATTATTGCTGCCCTTTAATATTTTCCCCCTTATTAGTTCACATATCTCTTCTATTTGATCATACTTGTTTCATTATCTGTTAATTCTTGTACATATATCTGCTTAGACTAGGACAGGTGATCGTATTATGCTAAGTCTAGCCTCGTCACTACTTCGGCCGGGGTTAGGCTTGGTACTTACTCAGTACATGGGGTCAGTTGTACTGATACTACACTGCACTTCCTTGTGTTGTGCAGACCCTGCTACCGGACCCCGTGGAGCGTTCTGAGGGAGATACCTTCAGTCCACGTCAGAGCTTCGAGGTATACACTGGAGTGCGTGGATCCCGTGGCTTCTTTCCTTTATCGTTTCATTGTCTTTCTTCCTTATTTCCAAGACAATGTTGCATTTTCATTCCATACTTGTATTTAGTATTCTAGTAGCTAGTCCATGGGGGATTGTGACACTCCGATTTTGGGAGTTTACGTTATTTCATGATTTGTTATGTTCTTCCTTTCCGCATTTAAAGTTTTGTATTTTTATTATTATCAATGTTGAAAGACTTCGTTGGGAATATGTAAAAAAGGAAAAGTATGTTATCGATTTACGGTTAGACGGTGGTCCCACTAGTATCTCAGTATGTGATGGAAATTAGTTAAAGTTGATAGATTAGCCTTTTATTCCTTATTAAATGGTTTTGAATCACTATTGTAAGTTATACGTTGGCTGGCCTAGCGGTTTCAACGTTAGGCGCAGTCACGACCTAAAGGGTGGGAATTTGGGTCGTGACAAGTGGGGAGTCCTATTCCCTCAAGTCAAAATTAGACCAAACACTTACCTCAATTTCGCATGCCACTCACTGCTCAATTATTGCTATTCCAGTTGAATTCACCTCTAACTTGCTCGAATCTAATCATAATTAACTTAATATCATTAACTAATTCTAAATGAACTAACTTTATCGAACAATATAATTTTTCCTAAGTTTTCTAAAAAAAAAGTGAAAACCCGACCCCGGGCCTGCTTGGTCTATACTCGGGGTTCGGACCAAATTACGTTTACCCATTCACCTACGAACCCAAATATGCTATTAGTTTTGAAATCCGGCCTCAATTTGATATAAAAATTCAATTTTTACAAAATTCCCTAATTCTACCCAAACCCTCAATTTTTACTGTGAAAATTCCTTGTTTTTGCTTTAAAAATGATGAAAAACAGTAAGGAATTGAAAGAACAAAGTTTGGAGTTGTTTACCTATGACTTGGGGATGAAGATTGTTGAAGAAAATCGCTTTTAGGGCTTAAAACCTCGAAATTTTTGTGAAGAAGAAGGTCTGCCCCTTTTAAAAAGGGTATTTATATTAGCTGGACAGGAGGCCTATGGGATCGCATTAAAAGGGATGTGATCGCATAGAGAAGGGGGGCCTGGGCAGTGTGTTCTCATGGGGAGGGGTGTGATCGCACAGTGTATTAACCTCCGCTCCCCCAGGCCTGATTTAAAGCTATGCGATCACATAGCTAGTAATATGTTCGCACAATACACTAAAGGACCCATACTGAGACTACACTATGCGATCGCATAGTACAAAAACATGGACACCAGAAAATGAAAAACCAGCAGTTCTTTTTAAGTGTAAAACACCCTGTGGCCTATCTGAAACTCACCCGAGCCCTCGAGGCTCTAAATAAATCATGCAAACAAGTCTAAAAACATCATACGGACTTGCTCGTGCGATCAAATCATAAAAATAACACGTAAAACTGTTAATTAAACCTCAAAACTCATCATTTTCAATAGGAACTCTTAAAGTTCATAATTTCTCAACCGAATGTCCGAATCACGTCAAATGAACTCCGTTCTTCACCAAATTTCACAGTAAACCTTTAAATATAATAACAAAGTTGTACCGGGCTCCGAACCAAAATACGGGCCCGATACCAATGATTTTAAATATTATTTCTTTTCTTTATTTCATAAATATTCAAGCAAAACAATTTCTTTCAAAAACTGATTTATAAGGCTTGGGACCTCGGAATTCATTTCCGGGCATACCCCGAGTCCCATATTTTACTGCGGACCTCCTGAGATCGTCGGAACACAAATTCAGGTCCGTTTACTCAAAATATTGACCAAAGTTAATTTTTATCAAATCTAAATTCTAGAAATCACTATTTCTCATATTTCACATAAAAGCTTTCTGGTTTCACGCTCGGATTGCGCACGCAAATCGAGGCATTTAATTTTAGTCTTTTTATGGCTATTAAGCATGGAACGGAGTTTGAATTTATAAAATGACCCCTTAGGTCATCACAATATCCACCTCTAAAACACACTCGTCCTCGAACGGACATAGAAATTTACCTGAATTTGCAAACAAGTGTGGATATCTACTCTGGATGTCCGACTCGGACTCCTAAATAGTTGCCTCAATGGGCTGGCCTCTCCACAACACTCGAACTGAAGGATCACTCTTAGACCTCAATTGACGAACCTGTCTGTCTAAAATAGCTACTGGCTCATCCTCATAAGTCAAGCCTTTGTCCAATTGGACAGAGCTGAAATCTAACACGTGGGACGGGTCACCATGATATTTTCGGAGCATAGGCGCATGGAATATCGGATGAATTGAGGATAACCCTAGAGGCAACACGAGTCTATAAGCAACCTCCCCCACTCTATCAAGAATATCAAACGGCCCGATATACCTAGGGCTCAACTTACCCTTCTTCCCAAATCTCATCACGCCCTTCATGGGAGACACATGAAGCAATACTCTCTCTCCAATCATGAATGCCACATCACGGACCTTACGATCGGCATAACTCATTTGCCTAGACTGAGCTGCACGAATCTCTCCTAAATAATCTTGACCTGATTTAAGGCCTCCTAAACTAAGTCTGTACCCAACAACCGAGCCTCTCCCGGCTCAAACCATCCAACTGGCGATCTGCACCGCCTACCATATAATGCCTCGTAAGGAGCCATCTGAATGCTCGACTGATAACTATTATTATGAGAAAACTCCGCTAACGACAAGAACTGATCCCACGAACCTCCAAAGTCAGTAACACAAGCGTGGAGCATATCCTCCAATATCTGAATGGTACACTCGGGCTGCCCGTCAATATGAGGGTGAAATGTTATACTCAAATCCACTCGAGTACCCAACTCATGCTGAACTGCTTCTCCAAAAGTGCGAAGTAAACTGCGTACCACGATCAGAAATGATAGATACGGGCACACTATGAAGGCAAACTATCCCCCGAATATATAACTCAGCCAACCTCTCAGAAGTATAAGTACTTGCTACATGAATGAAGTGTGCTGATTTAGTCAGCCTATCCACAATAAATCAAACCGCATCGAATTTCCTCTGAGTCCGTGGGAGCCCAACAACGAAGTCCATAGTGATACGCTCCCACTTCCACTCAGGAATCTCTATCTGATGAAGCAAACCACAGGGTCTCTGATGCTCATACTTTACCTGCTGACAATTTAAGCAACGAGCCACATACACCATAATGTTCTTTTTCATCCTTCTCCACCAATAATGCTGCTTCAAATCTTGGTACATTTTTGCTGCACCTGGGTGCATAGAATACTTGGAGTTGTGAGCCTTCTCAAGGATCAACTCACGAAGGCCATCAACATTAGGAATACACAACCTACCCTGCACCCTCAAAACGCCATCATCTCCAACTGTAACCTGCTTGGAATCACCGTGCCGACTGTGTCCCTAAGGACCGCCAAATGTGGGTTGTCATCCTGTCGCTCCCGGATACGGTCAATTAGAGAAGACCGAGCGACTGTACAAGCTAGAACACTGTTGGGAGAAATATCCAACCTCGCTAACTGATTAGCCAAAGTCTGAATGTCTGAAGCCAACGGTCTCTTGCCAACTGGAATATACGCAAGAGTGCTCATACTCACTGCCTTCCTACTCAATGCATCGGCCACCACATTGGCCTTCCTCGAGTGATACAATATAGTGACATCATAATCTTTTAACAACTCTAACCATCTCCCCTGCCTCAAATTTAGATCTTTCTGCTTGAATAAGTACTGGAGACTGCGATGGTCTGTAAAATCTTAAGACTCCACACCATAAAGGTAGTGCCTCCAACCTTTCAAGGTATGAACAATGGATGCCAACTCTAAGTTATGAACATTGGTAATTCTTCTCATGGACTTTCAACTGTCGAGATGCATATGCAATCACCTTGCCATCTTGCATCAATATTGCGCCAAGTCCAATACGAGATGCATCATAATACACTGTGAGAGAACCTGAACCTGATGGTAACACCAACGCCGATGCTGAAGTCAAGGCAAATCTTAAGTTTCTGAAAGTTCAACCCACACTCGCCTGACAATTCAAATGGAACATCCTTTCGGCTCAATATGCTCTTAATAGTTATTCATAGTCACTTACAGAATCCTCAAACAGCTTCACGTTAACAATAATCTCCCCTCAAACCATCACAATACTGATAACAAGATGCGATTCATGAAGACCTCATAATTATATGCCCGAATTAACGTGGCTCATTTAACGCCACACAGGCGGCACATACCTCGTAGGTCAAAGCTCAATAATTATAACACGGATCTGTAAAATTATGCACACTTAATTAATTAATTTGTTTCTTTATTTAATTATTTAATTATTAATAGTATTACTTTTATTATTATTATTATTTGTTTATTATTATGATTATTGTCATTATTTTTATACGAAAATTGTTAAATAAGCCTAACGGGCATGACTCCCTACAAGTACTATAATAAAATTTTAATTCACAAGGGATAACTTAAACACAAGAATTTTCATCACAAGGACCTCGTCCTTACATAACTTCCACCGTGGCTCGTAGCCCGATTTAAACATCTCAAATCATATTACAATGTGAGGATCTCGTCCTCAATTCTGAATCACAAGCAACATGCGTATCATGCCAATCGAAACATTCCATTTCCTTCCTTTAAATATTTTCCGTTAAATAAAATTACAACACGTAATGATAGACGCAACTATCTCCCTAGAATTTCTCAATACAAGTATTCACATAAGTAGATTTTTTTTTTGAGTTACGAAGCTCACCCGAGAGTAGAGCATATTAGAAGAATTTTATTAGATACACATAATCGTATTAAGTTCAGGAAATCATCACTTTATACTAATTAGAGATTGTTCTTGCAATGACACCATTTAATGTAACGATCTCAGCCATATCGTAGAAATATACCAACAAGTTGGGTCTCCACCTCTAGGAGTCTGACCTCCACCTTTGACATGTAAGTTGAGTTGTAACTGCAATGGGACACGTAGCCTGAGTGCTCTGATGAAACATGACTCTCCCAAGTCTAGGACAATTTCCACCACTAGCCGAAATAAAGTATCACCTTGCCCTGAGTCGCACAAAAATTTTACAATCATAATTGAGTCCTTTAATGAGTCTTTGCACTTGCTCTCTGGCTAGATGAACCGAAGTAGGAGTGTGACGGGCTAACTTATCGAACCTGATGGCATATTCTGACACCGTCATATGACTTGACGAAACCGTTCAAGCCTTATGCTCCACATATTATGGAGAGTCAGAGAAACAATCTTTCAAAAGAATTTAAGAGAACTGTGTCAAATAGTTGGTGCTGCAATAACTGGTCTTCCTTTCTGTAGACTTGCCTCAACCACCGGCGACCAATTTCTTCTTTTATATGCTAACTTAACATTGTTGAGCTACCCCCTTTATTCATTTACTTTTTCATCATTATTTTGGGGTAACTCTCACCTCTATTGATGCACAATGATCTCAAAAGTAGAGCTCTATACAAATAAACCTTGGCACAAACCATATAGTCTAGAAGTTTGTCAACCACTGTACTCCCTCTGGAGCACCCCAAAATTCGCAACCGTGGCTTCCACGCTGAGTAAACCTTCTGTAGATTTAAATTTGGTTATATAACTCCTTTGGTACTGAGGTATAGTGTTATTAAGGAGGAATACATACCGCAAATCCTAGCTTTATCTCTTGCAAAATCTCAGGCCTTATACATTCCAGGCCAAAACCGATATAACACATGACCCCGCAATCTATTCCTTGACGGTGGACTTCCCCACTTGGCACGAAGTCATAGGTCACATTGCCTGATAATCCACAATGTTAAACTTCACAGCTCATATAAATCAACCCCGTTGCTTTCAACTATTCCCTTGTTATGCAATACTAAAGTAGCTATAAATCCTTCGGGATATGGGCTAGTCCAACATGTACCGACTGAGCTAGAACCTCCGCATCTAGATCTATTTGAGACTGTACAATAGGTACTGATGTTCGATCTTTAGTCTGAGCTCTACTTCTGTCTCTTCCCCTAATCGTATATGTCATTGGGGCTTCATCTCTTGTCCGGTTGTAGACGCTTTGCGTGTTGTCGAGATTTGTGAGAGGACAAGAGTAGGCAAGTTCAATCATCAATGGTAGAATAAATTCGCACGATGGAGTAGAATAAAAGTGAAATTGTTCCTAACATCATAGCCTCTGAGAGATAAGTACAGACGTCTCCGTACCGATCCTTCAGACTCTACCAAGTTTGTCCGTGAATTGTGAGACCTAAGCAACCTAGTGCTCTGATACCAACTTGTCACGACCCAAATTCCCAACCTTAGGGATCGTGATGGCCCCTAACACCACGCTTGCTAGGCAAGCCAATGTTATAAGTTGATTAACTAATTTCCTTAATTAATTACTTAAGCATAAATAAATAAATTTAATGAACTTAATTAAAATAATTTCCAACACAATAAGATAAATTAATAATAATAACCAATTAAATAAAACTAACCACGATATAACTATATAAATAACTCCAAGACTACCCCAGGGCTGGTGTCAAAATTCACGAACTACTAAAGAATACTACAAATAATGGGCTGAAAGAAATAATATAATTGTTCTGATAATAATAAAACAACGTCATGAAAATAGGAGAAGACTCTCGGGATATGCGAACGCCGGTAGATATACCTCGTGTCTCCGAATAAACGAATAGCCGCTCTAAATCTCTCTACTGCTGGTTGGTACCTGGATCTGCACAAAAGAATGCAGAGTGTAGTATCAGTACAACCGACCCCATGTATTGAGTAAGTGCCGGGCCTAACCTCGACGAAGTAGTTACGAGGCTACAACGGGGCATTAACGACATATAACCTGTGACAATAATATATACAATATCGCAATAAAACAATTCTACACGAACAAGGAATATAACTAAGACAATAAATAGATAGCAAGAAGGAAACCTAAATAAATAATTGCGTACTGCAACAAAAAATAAAAAACTCAGCTGCCTTTTCCAGACCTCAGCTATAACCAACTCTCAAATAATTTCCAAGTTTCCAAACTTTAACTTTAAATAAAAATAGTGCCAAAAAATATGAAAAATAGTAAAAAATAAGATAGTAAGTTTTCAAATCTTTATTTTTCTTTGAAAAAGTAGTAAAAATATAAATGACCTCCCTTATCGCTCCTTGTTGCGGCGTGCAACCGGCTCCCACCTGTCCACCCTTATTGCTCCTCCCTAAATATATCACCCTTATGGCTCCTGTTGCAGCGTGCAATCCGATCCCACCTGTCCACTCTTATCACTCCTTGTTGCGGTGCGCAACCCGCTCCCACCAGACATAACATATCAATTTATTCATAAATTTCACAATCAGGCCAAGCCTTTCACAATACTTTTATTTCCACAATTTCAAACAGAAAATCATATAGCTCGTAAGATTTAACCAATATCATTTAACAATAAAACCAACCAGAATATATGTAAACACTGTAACGCTGTCAACCCAACTCAGTCTTTATATACCATGATAGAATCAAGAGAACAATTAACACTTTTAACACACTTACAACAACAATTGGAAATAAATCGATGAAACCCAATAATCGCGTGAACCTCAACAATTACGAAACAGTTAAACTGCATTTTTCACAACTTCCTCAATATTATCAATATATATATATACACACACACATACACACACCTCGTAAAAATCGTAAAAACAACGTCAAACCGCTCAACCGTTTTGTACCACAAGGGAACCAGCTAAACAACCAATACTCTTTCCAAAATAACCACTACAATATTTACCAACAAATAACAAGGCCAAGTAGTCATAGAAACAATAATGAACATAGAACAATTAAGACAATAATTAACTAAGTTGGAAACGGGAAAATGATCATGTTTAACAAACAATTTGGGTGGTGCATATATACTCGTCACCTCACCTATACACCACACCCATGCATTTCACATAGCAAACCAGTGGGGGAGTCCTATTCCCTCAAGTCAAAGTTAGACCAAACACTTACCTCAATTTCGCAGGCCACTTACTGCTCAATTATTGCTTTTCCTCTTTAATTCACCTCTAACTTGCTCGAATCTAATCACAATTAACTTAATATCATTAACTAATGCTAAAGGAACTAACTTTATCGAAAAATATAATTTTTCCTAAGTTTTCTAAAAAAAAGTGAAAATTCGACCCCGGTCCCGCTTTGTCTAAACTCGGGGTTCGGACCAAATTACGTTTACCCATTCACCCACGAACCCAAATATGCTATTAGTTTTGAAATCCGACCTCAATTTGATATAAAAATTCAATTTTTACAAAATTCCCTAATTCTACCCAAACCCTCAATTTTTAAATTGAAAAGTCTTAGTTTTTGCTTTAAAATTGATGAAAAACAGTAAGGAATTGAAAGAACAAAGTTTGGAGTTGATTACGTATTACTTGGGGATGAAGATTATTGAAGAAAATCACTTTTAGGGTTGAAAACCTCGAAATTTTGGTGAAGAAGAAGGTCTGCTCGTTTTTAAAAGGGTTTTTATATCTGCTGGAAAGGAGGCCTATGCGATCGCATTAAAAGGGACGCGATCGCATAGAGAAGGGGGGTTGGGTAGTGCGTTCGCATGGGGAGGGGTGCGATCGCTCAGTGTATTGACCTCCCCTCCCCCAGGCCTGATTTAAAGCTATGTGACCGCATAGCTAGTAATGCGTTCGCACAATACACTAAAGGACCCCTACTGAGACTACACTATGCGATCACAATTCTACCTATGCGATCGCATAGTACAAAAACCTGGACACCAGAAAATAAAAAACCAGTAGTTCTTCTTAAGTGTAAAACACCCTGTGGGTTATCCGAAACTCACCCCAGCCTCGGGGCTTTAAAAATATCATGCACGCAAGTCTAAAAATATCATACGGACTTACATGTGCGATCAAATAATGAAAATAACACGTAAAACTGTTAATTAAACCTCAAAACTCATCATTTTCAACAAGAACTTTTAAAGTTCATAATTTCTCAACCGGATGTCTGAATCACGTCAAACGAACTCCGTTCTTCACCAAATTTCACAGTTAACCTTTAAATATCATAACGAAGCTGTACCGAGCTCCGAAACCAAAATACAGGCCCAATCATTGATTTTAAACATTATTTCTTTTCTTTATTTCATAAATATTTCAGCAAAATAATTTCTTTCAAAAGTTGATTTCTAAGGCTTGGGACCTCGGAATTCATTTCCGGGCATACACCCAAGTCCCATATTTTACTGCGGACCTCCCGGGATTGTCGGAACACGGATCCAGGTTCGTTTACTTAAAATGTTGACCAAAGCCAATTTTTATCAAATTTAAATCCTAGAAATTACAATTTCTCACATTTTCACATAAAAGCTTTCCGGATTCACGTCCGGACTGCGCACACAAATAGAGGTATTTAATTTTAGTCCTTTTATGGCTATTAAGCATGGAACAGAGTCTAAATTTATAAAATGACCCCTTGGGTCATCACAGATTATCAAGAGACTTTTTCTCCCGTGGTCAAAATGGTGACAGTTCGAGCTGTTCTTTCTATAACAGGTGCTCATCTATGACAGATCTATCAAATGGATGTCTTTAATGCTTTTTTACAAGGAGATTTAGCTGAAGAAGTCTATATATAACTTCCTCAGGGATTTCTTCATTCTCATGCTAAGCACTAAAATAAAGTTTATAGGCTGCTTAAGTCCCTCTATGGGCTCTAGCAGACCTCCCGTCAATGGAACAATAAATTGACCACAACCTAGTTCTGTTCTGATTTTTCCCAAAGCCATCTTGATTATTCACTTCTTACCAAGAAGGTGGGAGATAAATTGGCTATTGTTCTCATCTATGTTGATCATCTCTATATCACATGGAATGATCCTCAACTCATTCAGAACACTAAAGACATCTTACAACACCATTTCAAACCAAGGACTTAGGTGAATTGCGCTACTTCTAGGGGCTTGAATTTTCCATAAGCAAGGATAGCATATTAATGCATCAGAGAAAATACGCCTTGGAGCTTATCTATGATATGGGCTTAGCTGGCTCCAAGCCTCTGGGTGCCCCCATGGAGTTGAATCTGAAGCTTACTAGTGTTGAATTTAATCAGCATACATGCCAAACAACAAATAATGTACTTGTTGATCCTAGTATGTATCAAAGGCTCATTGGTCGACTTCTGTACTTAACTATTAACATGCATGATATTCCTATGTTGTGCAGTTCCTTAGTCAATTTATGCATGCTCCTAAGGTCTCTCACATGGAGGTTGTTCGTAGGGTTGTTCAATACATCAAGCATGCCCCAGGTCTGGGCTTTCTTTTCTCTGCCTCCGGCACTCCTCAACTACAAGTTTTTTGTGATGCTAATTGGGGCTCATGTCCTAAACACTCGCAGGTCCATCACTAGGTTGTTAAGTATGGTGAGTCTCTTATCTCGTGGAAATCCAAGAAATAATCAACCATCTCTAGGAGCTCTGTTGAGGCGGAGTATTGTAGCTTGGTTTCCACTGTCGCATAGGTGGTTAGTTGGCCTTTTTCGAGAACTCGATGTTCACTTGAAGCTTTCAGTACCTCTTTATTGTGATAGCAACGGTGCCATCCAGATATTTTCCACGATGCGCACTAAATACATAGGGACTGATTGTCACTTTATCAGGGAGAATGCCTCTGCCCAGCATCCTGTTGATCTTCTTACCGAAGGGCTTACTCGTCATCAACACCATTATCTGCTTTCCAAGCTAGGAATGAAGAACATCTTTCATCTCCCCCGCTCCCTATTCCTCTTTTTCTTTTCCATTATTTACGGGCACATCTTCCCAGAGACGAATTTATTTAAATAGCCGCTCATTCAATACTCAAATTATCTAGAGAATATATATATATATATATATATATATATATATAATATGTATATAATCGGTATATAATATATATGCGAAGACAAGTAAATAAGATGCCCAAACAAGAATATTTCTATTATATATAATAGAAAAGAGAGAAGAGGAGGTTGACCAAGTGCATAATGGTCATTTCAAATATATTAGTGCATCGTTTGCTTGTATACTAGGCTCAAAAGTTTGGTTGTGGGTTTTTAATAACATGAAAAACCAAAAATGACGTGGCCATAAGCTATTGAATTCTTTAGGTGGACCCCACTTTTCATTCAACCTTCACTATCTTCATTATATGCATTACTTGATTGTTATTATTATTTTTTCAATAAGTAATTTCATCTAGAAAAATTATCTTTTTGATAATTTTATAATTCAAATGTTCACATGATTAAAAATACTAAGATTACATATATTTATATATGACAATTCTTTTATCTTCTTAAAAAAATTATTTTATTTATTAACTATTCCATGTAAATAAGATTTCATTAAAAAAGAATTAGTGCTAATGTATGTTGATTTACATTCAAATGTTATTATATCATTATCAATTGATATCATTTTATAGAAAGTTCTCATTAAATTGCAATTTCAATTGGAATACTTTATAAAATTCAGAAAAAATATTTAAGAATAAATTATAGTTTCAAGTCCCCATTTTTTAATTATAGAATATCAAAATTTTGTTCAAATTGTATAATAAGTATCCCTTCTCTAAAATATAAGTTGAGAATATCTGAAATAAAAATTAAGACAATTAACTTGTGGAATTTTTTTCTTTTAAAAATCATTATATATTACGAAGTATGAGAAGTATCGTCATACATGATTATACTTCTCCCTCTATGATCGAAATTAGTTGAGTACATACTTTATTCAATGAGAATTCAACATATATAAATTTTAAAATACATAAATATACAATTAATTATTTTTAAAAATCTCAACACATACTACTATTTTGATGAAAATTGCATTATACCCTAAATAGTATCTCAATCATATCAAAATGAAAGTATAAAAAACTGCAATATTTCAATTTAAGGTCAATTTGATTAGTATTTAGCGTGACCGAGAGATTAATTTATTTTTACAATTATGTCATTCAACTAGACCAAAATATAAATTTTCTTGCTAAAATTCTTAATTAAAAATTACAATTATTATTTCAAAGGACCAAAAAATACCTTTTCATCAACTATTTGGGAATAATATTAATATATTTTATTATTCAGATTTTGATTAGTATAAAAAGAAAAAAATAATATATTAACACAACTAAAAATACTAAAAAACAAAACTATATATCATTCAATTTAAAAAAATACATGACGACTTATTTTTCAAATGACTTTTTAATTATTATTTGTAGTAATTAATTTAAGGCTTAGTGGCGCAAAAAAATAATTTAAAATAAAAAAGTGTAGACCCTATGTAGAAATAACTTAAATTCTACTTGAATTATTATCTAATCATCGTATAATAAAGCATTAAACTTCAGCAAGTATTTCAAAGTGATTGGTATAGTAATACTATTTCAGAAAGATTGAAATGCACATAATGCAAAAGATAAATAACAATACATGTAATTGTGATTCTATACGTTATTACACAAAAGCATATTCTCTTTCTTCTTTCTCTAAAGACGTAGAAAGTGTGTAATTAGCAATAGACTAAGAAATATTAAAAGTAAGAAAACAAGAAGATGAACAAAAAAAGAGCAACAATTGGGTTCGTGCGTTGCACGGGTACAACATTTAACTAGCGTTTGGTCATAGATTGCCAAATTTATTTTGAAAAATCTATTTTAGATGAGTTTTGGGTTGAAGATAAAAAAGTGTTTGGACATACGTTTCAAAACATATTTCCCAAATTTATTTTGGAAAAATATGTGTATTATGAGGGATTCGGCCCAAGACCAGCTATGGAGCTGGTTTTGGGATTTGGGACTTAAGATTTTGCCAAAATATCATAAAATTTATGACCAACATATATTTATCAAATAAAATCTTAATTTATTTTGACAAAATCTAGAATAAACGGGTCCGTAGTATTATAACGAAGAAGAAAACGAGTGGACCGAACCGCGGGGTGGGGGGAACCGCGTCGGTTAATAATGAATGATAAAATAGCTTTATATCAGATCCACCGACGGCGTTATATATGTGCTGAATTCCCTAATACTCAACTGGCTCATCCAACGGTTCTCTCGATAACTGAGATTAATTCTCAGCCGTTGATTAAATACCCCCAACTTCAACCACCTACCAAAAAAAGAACGAAGAATGAATCTAGCCCTAATTATAACAAAAGGGACACTCTTTCTTTTCCCTATATAATCTCCTCCTCCATTTCACTTCCTCCTCGCCCTTACACCACTTTCTACTGCACAACCTAAGGTCAATCTCTCTCTCTCTGTATATGTAATTTTGTCCTAAATTTTTGTATTTATTTCAAGAAATTCTTTAATATGTACAAATTACTAGTAAATCAGAATATTGTCATTCAAAATAGCTAAAATCTCGGAACATAAACTTTAAATTTTGGATCCTGTCTTTGTTACACCGTATTGTTCAAGTACTGTAGATCTGCCATTTTTGTGTTAAATTTAAGTTAAAGCTTTAATGCTTATGTATCAAGATGCTGTTTTAGCTCAATTTTCCCATCTTTTTGTGTCATTCGTATGCAAAGGCCATGCTACTTTCAATATGTCGCTATAATTTTATAGTATTTCTATTAGTTATGGTTTCAAGTTTTCGTGGTTCATTTTTACGGAACAACAACAATATTATTCCACACCGTGGGGTTTGGGGAGTTAGACCTTACCCCTAATTCATTTTTACAGAAGTAGATCTCAATTATAGCCATTCTTTGTGGGGTTTGTTTTGTTTTCTAGATCTTCAAATTTTCCTCTAAGTGATGGTGCTGTTGTGAAATCTTTCTTTTTATGTTTTAGACTTTGTTGCTCGGACTCTCCGACAATGTTGCCGGGTGCGTGTCGGATCCTCAAAAATAGTGTATTTTTGGAGGATCCGACACGGGTGCGTCATCATTTTGGAGAGTCTGCAACATAGGTTTTAGACCAATTTAGAACAAGGACATGTATGTTGCGTGTCAGAAGGACATGTATGTTGCGTGTGCAAAAGTAGGTGCACACTAGCATTAATTGATTATATGTTGGATTTTGAGGAAGACACTACTCTTTTTTTGCTTTCCATTGATACACCTTTGTACTTTGCATGCTGAAGTACTAATGAGATGAAAAATTGAGTTTAATTTGTTTCAAACTATAAAGGTTACATTGCTGGAGCATCATCACATTGTTCATTTACATATAGATTATTTTCAGGGCCTTTTACCAAAGTTACTGATGTCATTCGATTTATCTATGCAGATTTAGAGCAATGGAGACTTTCTTGTTCACATCTGAATCAGTCAATGAGGGACATCCCGACAAGCTCTGTGACCAAGTCTCTGATGCAGTGCTTGATGCCTGTTTAGCTCAGGACCCTGAAAGCAAAGTTGCTTGTGAGACTTGCACCAAGACCAACTTGGTTATGGTCTTTGGTGAGATCACCACCAAGGCTACTATTGATTACGAGAAGATTGTACGTGACACTTGCCGGGAAATTGGATTTGTGTCTGCTGATGTGGGTTTGGATGCTGACAATTGCAAGGTCCTTGTGAATATTGAGCAGCAGAGCCCTGATATTGCTCAAGGTGTTCATGGTCATTTGACTAAGCGACCAGAGGAGATTGGTGCAGGTGACCAGGGTCACATGTTTGGCTATGCCACCGATGAGACGCCCGAGTTGATGCCCCTTAGCCATGTTCTTGCTACCAAACTTGGAGCTCGCCTTACTGAGGTTCGCAAGAACGGTACTTGTGCCTGGCTTAGACCTGATGGTAAAACCCAAGTGACTGTTGAGTACCACAACGACAATGGCGCGATGGTTCCCCTACGCGTTCACACTGTTTTGATCTCCACTCAACATGATGAGACTGTGACAAACGATGAAATTGCTCGTGATCTCAAAGAGCATGTCATCAAGCCCGTGATCCCTGAGAAGTATCTTGACGAGAAGACCATATTCCACCTCAACCCTTCTGGCCGTTTTGTCATTGGTGGACCCCATGGTGATGCTGGTCTCACTGGCCGTAAGATCATTATCGACACTTACGGAGGGTGGGGTGCTCATGGAGGTGGTGCTTTCTCAGGGAAGGACCCTACCAAGGTTGACAGAAGTGGAGCCTATATTGTGAGGCAAGCGGCTAAGAGCATTGTTGCCAATGGTCTTGCTAGGAGGTGCATTGTTCAGGTTTCGTATGCCATTGGTGTGCCCGAACCTTTATCTGTCTTTGTTGACACTTACGGAACTGGGAAAATCCCTGATAAGGAAATTCTCAACATTGTGAAGGAGAACTTTGATTTCAGGCCCGGGATGATTTCCATTAACCTCGATCTATTGAGGGGTGGCAACGGCCGATTCTTGAAGACTGCTGCCTATGGACATTTTGGCAGAGATGACCCTGACTTCACATGGGAAGTTGTCAAGCCTCTCAAGTGGGAAAAGCCACAAGCTTAATTGGAATATAATCGTGTTTCACACCGAGTGGTTGTGCTTACTCTAGCTTGTTGGCTTTTGTTTCACCTTTTTCTTGATCTTTTTTATTTTTATATCTTATTATTTTTTATGTGGTTTTTGAAAATATTGTTCCAAGTTTCTTGGATAAAGTTTGAGGATAATGAAATCATGGATTGAGGTGTTAAAAAGTCTTTGCTTTTGTTATGTGTTGCTGTAGACAGGGTAGTCCTTTTCCATAAAAAAAAAGGATTTATCTAAGCATTGAGTTCTATGATCATCTGCATTCCCTGAGCCAATTCTGCTATTGAATTTAGTACATACCGAGTGACTCTGCCAATAAGTTACTCTGTTGGTGTAATGTATGTATTTGACTAGATGAAATAATTAAGGTGTACACAAGGTAATTCAGACCTCATTGATGTTAAGATGAGATTTCAGCATACAACATTTCTATTTACTGGCTTGATACATTATCTGCCTCTATTTTTTTGCTTTGACATAGTCCATCTGCAAATATCTGGTAGTGAGACCAGAAGTTGGTTTCTTGACCTCTGTTAATTTTTCTCACATAGAAATGACATGTCATTTTGCACGATCCTCGCGGAGAAATGAGAATCTAAGTGGGCGTTTGGACATAAAAATTGAAAATTTTCAAAAAAGGGTGAAATTCTTTTTCATAGGGAAAATGACATTTGAAATTTAGAGTTGTTTTTAGGCATAAATATAATTTTGGGTTGTTTTTTAAGTTTTGTGAGTTATTTGAGTGGAAATTTTTAAAAAATAGCTTTTTAGAGTTTTTCAAGTTTTTGAAAATTTTCAAAATGCATGTTCAAGTGAAAAATTGAAAATTTTATGAATAATCGTTGATTTTGGAAAAAAGTGAAAATTTGTTAAGAAAGGGGAAAAAACTTCTTATGTCCAAACGGGCTCCAAGTACACCGGAAGAGCCAGTGGATGGCAAATTTTATGCTACAGAAACTGCCACTGTATCCCCCAACTGTACTTTTGTTTTAATATGCTTGTAGCTTTCTCTATGTTGAGGATTTTGTGTGGAGGCTCAGACATGCAAATCCACCAAATACGTACATTACAAAAATAACTAGATGTTTCCCAAATGAAAGATAAGTGAAGAGGATAACTAGCACTATGTCCATCATATAACAACAACAACAACCATTCAGTATATTCCCACAAGTAAGGCCGTATTGTGGGTTGGGCCTAGCCCGGGATCAGCCCAGGCCCGCGAGCCCACGTGAGCTTGGGGCTAAACGGGTCGGACAGTCCTAGGAGCTCATATGGGCCGGTCCTGCATGGAGGAACCGTGAGCCCGGGACCGGCTGACAAGCCTGGGCCCGGTTATTTTTCAAAAAAAAAAAAATTAAAAAAAAATTGGCCAACGGTGAGAAGTTTAAAAACTAGCCGTTGGCCTGCCAATTTAGTTGTTTGGCTTTTTAAAACATAGCCATTTGGCCCCCAAACTTTGTTTTACCCCAAACTTTTTATAATTACACTTTTTTCCTATTCTCAACTATAAATACCCCCTCATTCTTTCATTTTTACTCACAAAATCATCAATCTCTCTCTAATTTTCTTCTATAATTGCTTACTTTATTATTGCAATTTGTGAAAAATTGTGAAGTAGGTGAATTGAAGTATTCAAGTCTTCAACGATATACAATTTTCAAGAAGTTGTTCGACAATTCAGTAAACTCGTTCCAACTCTTAAGTTTTAATATTATAGTTTTGTTTGTTTTAGTTTGTATAATTATAATTAATATGGCCTTTTCTTTGAAAAAAATGTTTGGTGGTAAGGGAAAATTTAAAATTGGTGAATCTAGTAGCCAAGCTACTACTCCTCCCCCAGCCCCGGCTCCCCAACCCAGACCTGTTACCCGTCCTCCTCCACCTGTTATTCTTGATAGTGATAACTCTTGTTTTCAATTTACCGATAGTCAATTTTACCGTAATATTGCACCAGGTCAACAATTAAATGATGAATATATGAATGCTCTTTATGGTAATCCAACTATCGATGAAAATGATGAGAAAAATGACGATTTAGATGAAACGCAACCGGATTTAGATGAAACGCAACTACTAGTCCTGTTGTTAACCAAACTGATAATAATCTAAATGATGCCCCGCTTGACCCTCCTGTAGTAACCCCTACTTTTAATAGACAACCTTCCAGATGGTGAGAAACATCTCTTGTTTGGCACTTTTTTACTCAACTAAGAGATCAAAATAAAGCTAAGTGTAAAACTTGTGGGACTTTGATGGCTCATAAATTTACTGGAGAACGTAGCGGCACATGTAGTTTGACTAGACACATAAAGAAACACTCTAAAGATAAAGCTAGATTTCTTCAAATGAAAGCTAGGCAAGAGGGGACAAGTGTAGGTACTCAGGTTAACCCTAATACCGGGTCAAATCTAGTTCAATCGGGAATTAACATTGTTACTGGTGACATTTTATATTACGATTCAAATAAAGATCGTAAAGAATTGGCAAAAATGGTTACTGTTATGTGCTTACCCTATAGTTTTCCCTCTAACCCTCACTTTGTGCATTATATTAGAAGAGTTTTTAATCCTACTTATAAAGGATGGCCTCGCACAACCGTAAAGTGCGATATTTATAAATATAAACATGAATATGAACAATATTTGCGCTATTTATTACTACTGATATTGGCAGAAGTGGTAATGACTATGATTATCTTACTGTTACCACTCATTAGATTGATGAGGAATGGATAATGCAAAAGCGCATTATTGCTTATAGAATAATTAATTCACGTCATACATGTAAGTTTATTGCTAACACAGTTGCAAATATTTATAGATATTTTTGCATTAGAGATAAAATAATGGCAGTTTCAATGGATAATGCTTCTAGTAACACTAATGCTATAGGCTTGCTTACAACTACACTAAATCCTGCATTTAGTAATATTTTTCATGTTAGATGTATTTGTCATATTTACCATTTAATCGTCGGTGATGGTATGAAAATTTTAAATGTTTGAAATTGAAAAGGTTAAAATGATTTTTATTCAAACTGTAGAAGTAGACTTAGAGAATATTTTAAAAAATGTGATGAATTTGGCCTTAGAGAAAGAAAAGTTCCTATACCTTGTCCGACTAGATGGAATTACATGTATTAAAGTTTAGTTGTTGCATATGAATATAGAAACCCAATAAACGCAATGTTTAATGCTCGTGTTGATGGTGGTGATGATGATGATGAACACCTTACAAATCAAGATTGGACTAACGCTAAAATTCTTCTAGAATTTTTAGAACAATTTCATGTTGCTACAAATGAATTATCTGAACAATATGCTACTATTTCTAACTGTTTAGTTTATATTGCAGAACTTGCAAATTTGTTTACTCAATTTTCAGAGGGTGAGGTAATTTATCAACTTGCTATTGAGGAAATGAAAGATAAGTTTAAAAAATATTTTTCCTATCCCCCTCTTTATGGTGTTGCTGCCATGTTAAATCCTACCATGAAATTATGAGGTCCTCACTTTTGGTATACTCAAATTTATAAGTCTTTATCACTTTCAGATGAGGAATTTGCTACACTTGCATATGCAAAAGCCTCAATTAAAATAAATGCTCAAACAATTTATAATGCTTATCAACTTGCCTAGATCATGCTAGACCAAATGTTCCAACTCCTACTTCGTCTAGTTCACAATCATTTAAAAGAACTGCGGGACTAAAAGCACTTAGTTCTTGGACGGGGTTCAGGAATTCTCAAGGTGATAATATTGGTGATAGTTCACAACTAAATGAGCTTCAAGTTTATTTGTCGCAGGGGCTTGAATCAGAGAATCCCGACGGCACATTTAATGTTTTTGAATGGTGGAAGGACAAAGAAAAACACTATCTGGTTCTTTCAAGGATGGCTCGAGATATTTTAAGTATTCAAGCTTTAACAGTGGCATCGGAGAGCGCTTTCAGTCAAGCGAGACTTCCAATCGGTGATCATAGAGCGTCTATGAGGGACAACTTGGAAAAATTAGTACTCTTCAGAGATTGGATCCGTTCGGAAAGAAGAAACTTTGGACTTGCTGAATCACAACCGGAGATAGACGAACATTATGAAGAAATGCTAGCGGAACTTGCGGAGGATGCTGCTTCGCCCGAACCGGTGATGAACAAGCTTCTTTTCCGCCACCATCAACGGAAATTCCTCCGAACCTTGAAGGATTTATGAAATTTGTTAGAAATAATATGTAGATTAATATGTACCTTGTATTTTGGCACATCTTCATTAGTTTTTTTTTCCTTTTAATGGTGGTATTAGCACCTTGTTGTGTTCATTCCATTGGGGGGAGGAAGACTAAGAAAGATATTGCCATTTTTTTAATGTCGTAGTAATAAAAATTATAAGGCATTTCCTTGAATATTTCTTTACAATTTTTTTTGTGTTTAAACTTGAATTACAAGATTTAAGTCACAATTATATAATATAATTTACAATAAATTGCCTTAGATAATATAATATAATTACATAATTTTTTTTTTAAAATTGGCCAACAGTCAGAATTTCAAAAACTAGCCGTTTATATTGGCAATATAGCCGTTTGGCTTTTTAAAAAATACCATTTGTCCCACAAACTTTATATAATTACACTTCTCCCCTATTCTCAACTATAAATACCCCCTCATTCTTTCATTTTTACTCACAAAATCATCAATCTCTGTCAATCTCAAACTCAAATTGAAGTCTTCAAGTCTTCACTCATCTCTCATTTCTCAAACTCAAATTCCAATTCAAGTTAAATCATGCCCGGTGATTCTAGAGTTAGCCCATTTGTTCGGGAACACTATAATGTGGTAGAAGAAAATGAAGAAAATCTTGCATACTAAAGTGCAAGTACTATGGTCGAGTCTACACTTGGCGTCCAAGTTGGAGGGCACAAACCCTTTAAGGAGGCATATAATAAAGTTTTGTCTTGCGCGTTCTCCAAACATTCGTATTTAAGATTTTAAGTTTATTTTTTTTGTGTTATTTTAAAATTAGACGTATTATGCTTAATGTTGTAGTTTGTTAGATTAATTTGAAGTATTATTAGTTTATTATGCAATGATAAGTGCAAGTTTGAATATCTCTTTACTATTTTTGTGTGTTTAAATTTGAATTACTATAATATAATTTACAAGAAATTGTCTTAGATGAAAAAAATTCAAAAAAAATATAGCCCGGAACACTTAGGCCCATGGGCCCGACCCATTTAGCACGAGCCCATATGGGCTTAGGCCCACAATGGGCCGGTTCCACCCACCAGGCCCGCTAGGCTCGGGACTGCTTGAGCCCAGCCCGCCCGGCCCAGATTACAGCCTTACCCACAAGTGTGGTCCGGGGAGGGTAGGATATATGCAACCTTACCCTTACTCTAGAAAGGCAGAAAGGCTATTTCCGATAATTAGTAAAATGCTGAATTGGTATATGAACGATAAAAAGCAACAACCAGAAAGTACAAGGACAGCACAACCAGCTTGGAACTTCAAATGCGGTATTCTTGACATAATAAAGAGCTATCTTGGAAAGAAGACTCCAGATACTAAGTTAGAGAACAAACATGGCAAATACCACATGACACTATTGAGGTTACGCTGATATAGTAACAGTTCTCCATTCATGCCTTAAGGTTCACCTCTTCATAAACTCTCTGACAAGGAGACAGCTGAGTAATTTTATCATTCTACAGTTTTGTAGAAAACCACTAATAAAGTAGCTTCAGCGCTCCAATTCATTGTCGAATTAAATTGCATATTTAGTTTTCAAGTAGGCATTAACTCTAGCTTCTCGTCACCACTAACACTGTCATTGAACTTTGAGGCAGACATCATCTGCTTTTCTTGCTCCAAATCATAGATTTTGTCTGTCATACCTTCCTTCCTATATGCATCAACCATAACAGAGTAAGTTGTGTCATCTGGTCGGCATTGCTTATCTTTCATTCGCTTGAAAACTCTCTCCATCTCCACTAAGTCCTCTGCCTTTGCACAAGCATAAATAACAGAATTGAAGAAAGAAGTGTTTTCAGGGATCTCCAACTTCCCTGCTAATTGGACAGTGTTGATCACCTTAGGAAAAAGGTCCGCATTTGCATATCCTCTAATGAGACAACAAAATGTCTTGGTGTCCGCTCTCACGCCTTCAGTACGCATTTGATCAAATGTGTACTCCATATGCTTTGCATCACCTATATCTGAAAACGCCTCGATGACATTGTTGTAAGTTGATGTTGTCCATGGAAATGAGAGTTTACGCATGTATTCCATCACCGATGACATCTTATCATACATCCTTTTCTTCCCATAAGCACCAATAAGGATATTAAATGTTCGCGTCTCTGGCTCAATACCAAAACTACGAAATTTTTCATACCATTTCTCCATCATTTCAATCTGCCCCTTGTTGCCAAATAAGCTCAGAATAGTGTTCATTGTCCATATATCAGGTCTGCTGCTCGTGCTCTCAAGCATTCCTGAAAGCACTTTCTCCATTTCTTCATATTTCCCGGCCCTCCCGTAACCACTCAAGACTATATTTTGAGTGACAGTGTTAGGAACTACTGAACGTTCAGCCATCTGTTCATAAAGAGGCTCAACCAGATCAAATCGGGATGCATCCACACATGCCTTAATTAATATACTGTATGTATAAACATCTGGCTGACAATAAGGGAGCTCAATCATCCGGTTAAGAATAGTAAATGCCTTGTCAATTATGTTGCTTCTACAGTAAGCACCAACCAAGGCTGTATAGAATTCTGTAGTGGGTTCCAATCCCTCTTCAATCATTGTGTCAAAAAGTTGCTGTGCTTGCCCTGGCTGCCCGCATTTCCCAAGAAGAACAAGAAGCTTCATGTACGTACTTTCTTTCAATTGATAAAAGGGTTGTTCCTTTAGCATTTTAAATACCTAGACGCGAAAAAGCAACCATATTGAAACATCCAATTGGCAAAACACCAGCAATAGAAGTACCAAAGAGTTACAATGCAAGAGATATTGGAATGCAAGCCCAAAAATCAACAAGGTGCAATAAATTTACCTCAGAAAGAAACAGAAAACAGGTATCCTTCTGTTTACCTCTGCGCTTTTCACAGATACAGGGTGTGAGGAGAACTCATATGTGCAAAAAATGCAAGGTAAATACTTTGAAAACTCAGAAAAGTGATACTTTCCTGGTTTAATTTATTTGATAGTGAAATTTCTCCAAACAAAGAGCTTAAGGTACTCAGGGTGGTCCTAAATGAAGTGATTACTCCAGTTTTGGACAGTATATAGGCTGGAATGCATCTCATTATTCACGGATAAGTTATTAGATAAAAGAAAAATAAGATGTCCATTAATGTTCCACACAGAAAATGGTTCTGAAGTTCGCCAAGGTGTATGCAGAAGGTAATGAGAAAACTGGATATTTGCTAAAAGTAGGAGCTTAGGGAAGTCTTTTCTTGGCTATGTTAAGACGGCAGACTACAGATAGAACTCATAATAATAATAATAATAATATAGGGGCATGACCGGAAGCTAGATGTAGCTTGAATGAAGCTAGATAACTGCACTAAGCAACATAGAGGATAACAAGATCAAATGGATAGCAGAAGGTGAAGGAATATTCTCTTTCAAACCCTCCTATGAGAGCATTCACATGGTCGATAACAGCTGCAACAAATGGAAATAAATATGGTGCACTCAAGCATCGAAGCAATTCTTTCAATTTAGTTTTACTTCATTTATGTCAATCAACAACACCTATCCAAAACCAGTTGAGATTAGCTATATGACTTCACTATTTGGCTCTGTTCGGGACAACGTCATTTCAGTACTGGCAAATAATTTGTCTTTCAAAGCAAAACTAAAGTTGTTTTAGAAGTTCTATAGATCTTACACTTATCCCTACACCAAGATTGAAGTTTCTACCTAGACAAAGAAGAGTCTTAGTAAGTGGCTGGTCGTGAAGGAGAAGGCTTTCAGCATTGAAGTAAATCCTAATTCTTTATAGGAATCGTCTAATCTACCTCTTGCAAGCGCCTCCAAGCGGTTCAAAAGAAAGGCCTTTTATAGATCAAACCTTAATGGAAGTGTGTAACAACAATAACTAACTATTGGTATAGCCTCTATGGTTCCTTCATTTCCATTATGTTTTGAAGATGTTATAGGTCTTTTAAGCAAACTTTCCACCTTCTTAATTCAGGTCTACACGATGAGACTGTCCATCAGCACACAATTGGGTGCCACCCGCCGTGAGTACTGGTGGTTTGACTAGTTTGTCCGATGGCGGTGGTTGGTCATTAATTGAGTGTGCGGAAAATGTTGGTCATTACTGAAATTGGGCCACTTCAGCTTTTGGACCAACTCCACTGACGGGCAGAGGCGGACCTACACTTTACCGAGAGGTTTCACCGGCACCCGTAAAGTTTGGAAAAAATTTCATGTATACATGTATATGTCCTTAGAAAATAGTGATATATTAGTAGTAGGAACCCTATATACAAAGTAGATTTTGGTTGAATCCAAAAGTGCACCTGCAACCTTCAAATTTTGAGTCCGCCTCAGTTGACGGCTCTGATGCGCTCAAACAAAGACAACCCCGCAACCACACAAGCAAGAACTCCACTATGCTCAGAGATGCCCAATCTCACAAATCTATAAACCAAGGCCGGAACTTTCATATCCATTGTTCCATTTTAGCATCAATAATCATGTAATATTGCACCTATAAACTGGTTTTAGCTTACTTTATTTCTCAATTAAAAGAATTAAAAAAAGTATCTTCAAATATCAAATATACACAATCAATTGCTTTAAAAAAATGAGGGGGCTAGAGGATATGCAGGGGTGTAAGAGAAAAAAGGTTTTCTTTTGGGGTGGAGGTGGGGTTGGGGGGGGGGGGGGGGGGGGGGGGGGGGGGGGAGGGAGTATACACAAAATTTAACAAGGATATAGAAAAAAGTAAAATCAAGAAATGAATGGGATAGTAGCAAGAAGTAACCTGAAGAGCTTGAAGCCATTGTTTTTTATCAATATGATCAGAAAGAGCTTCAGTAACAGTATTAACCCAAGCTGTAGCATTATTTTTTCTGTCCAATTTTTTCTTAATATTCTTAATAGGTGTTCTTTTTTTGTTATGGGACCCACTTTGTTCAGTAAAACCTGGATATTCACCTTGTTTCCAGTGCTTTTTCTTTGGAAATGCCACTGAAGAAGAAGAAGTGGCGCCGCCGCCGGTGATGGTGAGTGGCTTCCGGAACTGGAGGAGACGGCGGAGGTTACCGCCGGCGGGAGGAAGTAGAGCTGAGGAAAAGAGAGAAGATGAGGAAGATAAAGAAAAGGAATTGGTCGTCATTTTTTTTTGTCTATTGCCATTTGTGCCAGGGCCTAAACTGCCCTTTTAATGTGTAGTGACCTTCGTTTTAATTTACGCGACGTAATTTGAATTAATACCAAATTTAAAAACAATAAAATTAGAAATTTATTGTTTTGAATTGTTTCATAAAATTTGTGTAAGATTAAAACTTTTGAAATTTATAATCTTATAAAAAATAACGTACTTCTTTCGGTCCATTTAATTAATTTTTTAGTTACTTTTACACATATTAAGTAATCCATCTTCTAGTATTAATTAATAATAATATGGACTATATTAACCTTAATTTGTTCGTTGGAAATATAACAAATACTCCTACGCTCTTTAATTCAACGACAATTTTGAAAAAGGAAGTTAATTCCTTCTTCGTATATGATAAAATCAAATATTATGGACCATAAAAAAGAGGAAAAAAAATCAAATAATAGCTTATTTGGGCATAATAGCTTTTTCTTAATGGTAAAGAAGTCAAATATAAAAACATGTCAATCTTTTAGAGCAGATTAATAAGTAAATAGTGTCACGTAAAAATATTGAGATTTTTTTAGTTGAAAAAATGACACGTTATAGTCACTCCCAATATAATAGCCGAAAAAGTGTATAATTTTAATATATTTTTTGTATTTATATACATTATGTATGTTATATACAAATCTACACACTTTTTCGACTATCAAATGTAAATGATTTCTGGCGTGAGCTAAAAGTAATAATACCCCTATTTTTCAAGACCAAGGGCCTTATTTTTTTGGGAAAAAAACATAAATAGCCACCCATTAACTTTTACAACTCCTCCTAGCCCTAAAAACTAGTTTATAACACTCGTTAACTGGCTAAGAAAAGTAAAATAGATGTGTACAGTATTTAAAATAAGTTATAAAAATAAAATAGATTTATTTAGAGTTTATGACTAATATGGGCTGCTAGTTAAGTTAATTGTTCTTGTTTTTTTTATCTAATTAAACTAATTAAAATCCCTAAAAAAATCTTTAAATCCCTGACTTAGATTCTAAATTGTATAATTAGATTAGCATTTATTTCTAACATCAAAGTAATTAATTATTTAAAACTTATTACAGACAAATACTAATTTTATGATTATAAGCTAAATACGTAGAAATAGCCACTTTTGAGTTTTTGTTCTAATAATTAGCTTATGCACTTAACCTAAAAATGCAATTAAGACCTAGAAATGCAATGCAATGAAATTTTTTGAACATTTTGTGGTATTTTTCTTATTTTTAAATATTAAAATGTACTAAATTTAGCCAGAAAATTCTAAAATATTCTATATAAAAAAATTAAAATGACCTAAAATCTATTTTGTGACTTTTGTAGGAGTATTATCACTCGGGCAAAATTTACATGCCCACACTCATTTTTCTCCAAATGTTTTCCTTATCAAAAGAAGGGAGAACATTTTCCAAAATTACTTCTCAATCTTGCCTAGCCTGACCAACTCACCCCACACACCCACATTCACCCACCCAACCCCACACCATGCCTACCCACCCCACCCCCCTCTCCAAAATGGTTTTTCTTTTTTTCAAATTTCAGTTTTTTCGTCACCACCCACCCTATTAACGAGATTTTTTTAAAATATATTTTCAGTTTTAGTTTTTTCATGTTTCGGTTTACAAGTTCGCAATTGTCACGACCCAATTTTTTCTCTGTTGGGTATCGTGATGGCTCCTAGTCTTAGGGACTAGGTAAGCCTAGCATATACTGAGTAACAACAATAAATAATGTCCAACAACTTTAGAAATTGAATTCTCTATAAAATTTACAATTCTCAAAATTGGCAGTACAAGTCATAAGCCTTTCTAGAAGTAGTTATACATAACAAATACATCATTGTTCCGAAATAAAAGGAAACAATGGAATTAAATACAATAGAAGGTGACTCCGGAGCCTGCGAATGTCCGGTAGGTACACCTTGAAATCTCCAACCTCACCAAGCGTAAATCTCAAAACCAACTCGATCCGAAGTACCTGGTTCTGCACAAAAAGATATGCAGAAGTGTAGTATGAGTACACCACGGTGGTACCTAGTAAGTATCAAGTCTAACCTAGGTAGAGTAATGACGAGGCCGGGTCATGACACTCACTGAACATCTAATCCTGAGTAGGATATGACATAAATCTAACATGATAGGGATATCAAAGTAATGCAAATTGCAGGAATAAATCAAATTACAAACATAAATGATGATAAAGGAAAAAAATATGAACGACAACGGAAAGTAACCAAGTAATTAAACAACAACCTAGTTAGGATACACATAAGTGTAAACATGCTCAAGTAGGGAAAGCAATGTCAACTCAACCAAACAAAGTGTTTCTAATACTCGATTCCAATAATTTCATTTCTCATAATCTCATACCATAAACCACAATTTCCACTCTTTAACACGCACGACACCTTGTGCCCACATCTTTCTATTTTACTTTGCACGGCGAAATCCACGTGCCATGCAGTACATAATATCCGTGTCAATAGATAGTTTAAATGTTCGAGAGATTTCATTTATATATATCATAAAGTAAATTTATAATTTCTAGACTAAGTAGGAAATTAGCGAGAAAGATGAGTTTGTTTTAGAAATCATTTGAGTGAGGAAAAATAATATTTTTCAAATAAAATTCAACATCGAATATCTATTGTATTTAATATAGAATTTATTAAGTTAAAACATAATAACAATTCCTTTATATGTTAAATAAAAACCTCAGACGGGTTAAGAAGATTAAACTGGGGAAGCAATTGAAATAAAATATAATGATTATTAGAAATAGTAGATACTGAAATATACAGTAAGTTCTAACCTAAAGTCACACAATGTAGCATGATATTAGTTCTTTCTTTTTAAAATAATATATTACTAATGACTCGACACGGTACGAGGTAATGACTCAACGTAATAAATGCACTTTATAAACCAATTCACCAGAATAATAGTGTTAGGAAAAGAGCTCAGGAAATGACAACAAAACAATAATGTCAATTATAATGACTAACTTAACAAAAGACAGTGAAAATCGGAGAATACAAATTCTCAGAATTTCATATGAAGGCGCTGAAGCAAATATACAATAAAACAGGGAATACCAAATACACAACTATGTTGCGGCGTGCAACCTAATCCCGCCATATAATAAACAATATCATAATTCACTCTTGTTTCACCATAATAATTCATTATTTTTTCACATATTGCGGCGTGCAACCCGATCTCACCGTACAATAAGCATCAATATCATAACAATAAACATAATATATTGCGGCGCGCAACCCGATCCCACCATATAATATCAATATCGTATTTCACCCTTATTTCATCATAATAATCTACCCTTATTTCATCTGTTGCGGCGTGCAACCCGATCCCACCATACAATAACAATATTACAATTTGAATACCCTCCCTTATTCCACCACCTCCCTTATTTCACCTATTACAGCGTGCAACCCGATCCTCTGTGCAATAATATAAATTAATAACAACAAATCAACAACTCAATTACAAGAATTTCTACAACTAAGAGTATAAGTACACGACAATAAGGAAATCATGTAAAAATCAAAGGAATACAATAACCTTTACAAGAAAATAAGGCAATGTAAGGCACGTGATAACTACACATGTATTCACAACAAAATTGAACACATAGCAGATACACACGTAGTCATAGAACAACTCAACAGTTAAGAGGTAACAAGATAATAATGAAGGCAAAGACTGCAACCAAGGCATACAAGGACCAAATAACATATAAGAGGCAAATAAGGACTAACCCCATCATATAGAGTGTGTAAGAGTAGTCTAACAACGAGACACCACATATTATGACAAGTTAATCAAAAACATGATGCTAGACAATCTAGAACGGTAAATATCACATATAGACTGTGTACCCACTCGTCACCTTGCGCACACGTCTTTCACATAACAAGATAACACAATTAACTCAATTCCTAAGGGGTGGCTTCCCCATAACAAAGTTAGACAAGATAGTTACCTCAATTCTGCCAATTCAATACTCAATTTAGCTTTTCCTTTACCAATTCACTGTTCGACTCAATCTAGCAAAAAATAACTTAATCACATCAAACAATGCAAGAGAAAACAATTTTAATTCACCAAGCTACGATACTTACACAATTTACAAAAAGTCAACAAAATTTAACTCCCCGGGCCTGCACCTCGGAACGACGAAACCCGACAAAATTTATAAAACTCGAAAACCCATTCCGATACAAGTTTAGAAATACCAAAATTATCAAATTCCGATACAAATTCGTCATTTAAATAATGATTTTTACATTTTGAAAGATTTCATAAATTTCCCCCAAATTCCCAACTTAATTTCACTAATTAGATGATGAAAATAGCAAAGGATTCATGAAATATGATAAGATTCGGGTAGAGAACACTTACCCCAATGATTTTCTTGAAAAACAAATATACCAAAGCCGAGGTCTACAAATCCCAAAATGATAAAAATGGTTAAACCCTCGAAATGAAGTTCTTATATTCTGCCCAGATGACTATGCATCACGAACGCAGAGACAGGGTCGCGTTCGTGAAGAATAAAAGAATGTGGCTGACAAGAAGACCCTTTCGCGAACACGAGTGAAGGGACGCAAACGCGATGAACAATGGACAGGAGCTTACGCGAAAGCGGGATGAATAACGCGAACGCGAGGAAGAAGTAGTGTCGCGCCCCCTTTTTCCTCGCGAAAATCGGCTTTATGACATTTGGTTGAGACAACTCGTTCCTTTTGGGAAAGGGGTTTTGCATTTTGAAGAGTCGCCACCTAACGATTTTTTAGGTGCGTTAGGGCACCTAAGGGGTTCATCTATAACTACGTTGTTAACCAGAGATAGGGTAAGGGCTTGAAATTATCCTAAGGGGAAGGTATTAGGCACCCCTCAGGATCCACAGGTGTGGTTCCCAGCCAAACAACTTTATTGTGAATTTGTACAATTTTTAGCAAACAAACAAGTATGGCTCAAATAATAAGGGGTTTAAGTCTAAGCACAGAGATGTTTGAAAACAATTAATGAAAAAAAGTTAGATTTTGAGATGAGTTATAGTCTAAGCGCATTTATGAAAGTAAAGGATATCCTAGGTTTTACAATATGGATCACCTCAATGCAATACCTGGTATGACACTCCTCAAAGAGGGGATACACGTAGTATTAGCGCACCAATCATCATATCCATATTCTACCCTTTCCCACGCCGTGAAGGTAACTAAAGCTCGTGTTGGTCACGAACTCTATTGCATGCTGTTACCCGTCCCTTTCCTATTAGTCCTGGAGGATTTTAGGACTTCTATCATATAAGAGAGGTGCTAGGCAGACCCTCAGGTTTGAAAGGTGAAAATGCTAAGGCGACATATAATAAACAAGTAAGACTACAGATAAAGGCAAGCATGGAAGGCAAGGTAAAGGCTCAAATATTCCTCCACACACAATTTACACAAACAACATGTCTCATACACAAATTAGGGGCAGTATTGCTAATTCAAACCCTAAAGCATGATATCTAGGTGATCTTAGAATGTAGGCAGACATTCAGATTTGTCTTATGACTCAGATAGGACCCTAATCAGTTTGCCTACTGGTTTAAAACCTGTTGAGTATTAGGCAACATATACAAAGGAGCGGATTTCAAGTTTTAAAAGTTTGATCACCTGAGGCTTGCCTAGGTGTGAAGTTTCGGAAGTGAGAAAAACTGTTTGAGACTATATTACCTAAACATGTTGTTCTAGGTGTTCAGGACACAAAATTGTATTCAGTTATTTAGAAAAATAAACGAAGTTGTTTAATACCATTCTTATGCATTAATAGTTAAGCTAGGTGTACTTAAGCGAGCATGAGATCCTAAAACATGATGTCTAATGCGCAAGTAGGAATTCAGAGTGATGCAGAATCCTGAACAGGATTTCTATATGCACAAATATTACAACATTAAACATGACTTTCAGAATATGCAAAGATGATATGTTCATTAGGTTGTTTATCCTAAGACGGGATTTGTAAATGCGCATGGCAGCATGGTGAGTGCATGAATAACAACTAATGTTGATTTATTTATTCCAAGGAAGGATTACATTTTTTTAGAATACACTGACGTGTACAGAATCACATAGTAGCACTTTTTGTTGTTATTATTAATCCTATGAACATGATTTCTAAGTGACTTTCAGAACAGATAGACATGAGCAGGATATCATGATAGCCATTTTTTGTTGTTGTTATTCACCCTATAGACATGATTTCTACGCGTGATGAGATGCTGTATACTTAAGTGACGTGATATGCATGGCATGTTGGGCATGTTGTACCTAAGCATGGTTGCTATTGAACATATGGGAAAAGTAAACCTATAAACAGGATCTCTACCCGTTACTTATACTACAACATGCATATCTCCACCTATTTTCACTATCCATCCCATAATTGTTCTTTACAGATAATTATTACAAGCCTTTGAATATGAATTACATAACCAAAAGAAAAATAATAAGTTAACTATAGAGAGCCTTCATAATAGGCCCAAGTCTCCAGGTCCTCAATGCCATAGTGTTATTTCACAACCTTTCATAATCCGGGTGTGTCAGAGTTCCCTAAGGATCTCAGAGGATCTCGGGCAGTGCTCAGACCCAGATTTCATAGCCAAGATGGAGTAAGTGCAGTGTGGAAAGGCCAGCTCTTGCGTGTCAAAATTCATAGGGAGCTCAAGGGTCCCAAAGCAATGCTCACACAAGAGGGGCAGAACCTAATGTCTAAGAGTATACTGAAAGTGTGATGACCCAAAAGGTCATCTTACGTAATTTAAGCTATATCTGTGTTTCGAGGCTCCGAGAGCCTCCGTTAGTCTCACCTCGATATGCGTGCATATCTCGGGCGTGTAGCCGGGAAGCTTATATGTGAAAAACTGATAAAAATGAGTTTTGATAATTAATAAATGAATATAGTTGACTTTGGTCAACATTTTTGGTAAACGGAACCGGACTCGTGATTCGACGGTCCCGGAGGGTCTGTAGGAAAATAAGGGACTTGGGCGTATGCCCGGAATCGAATTCCGAGGTCCCAAGCCCGATAAATGAATTTTTAAAAGAATATATTTTCTGAAAATAATAAAGGAATGTGAAAACCTCGTTACCAGGTCCGTATTGTGGTTCCGGAGCCCGGAACAGGTTTATTATATATTATTTGTCCTATCTGTGGAATTTGGTGTAAAACGGGCGTGAATTGAGTAGTTTCGGATCAAAATGAGGTTTTGAGGTTTTAAAGAATTTGAAATGTGGCTTGGAAAGTGATGTTATGTTCCCGAGGTCCGAATGAGATTCCGAGACCAGGAATAGTTCCGTGGTGTCATTTAGAACTTATCTGCAAAGTTTGAAGTCATTCCGAGTAGTTTAGGTCGGTTCGGCGTATTGAAGTGAATTCTACAATTTTAAAGTTCTTAAGTTTGATTAATTAGGTTTTGAGGTTTGATTCATGTTTTTTGATGATATTTTGATGATTTAAGAGCTTGAACAAGTCCGTGTAATGGTTTTGGGGTTGTGTGTGTTTTTGGTTTCGAGCCCCGAGGGCTCGGGAGTGTTTCAGAGGGGTGTCGGGGTGATTTTCACTTAGGAAAATTGATGGTTTTTGCTTCAGCTGGTGCAACCCCTTTTTGTTCTTCGTTCGCGACGCCTCTTCCGCGTTCGCGAAGCTCTAGGTCTCCCCTTCACCGCGTTCTCATCCTTGGACCGCGTTCGCGTAGAGTCACTTGACTCTGAAGATCCAACCCTCATTTTATTCTTCGCGTTCGCACCACCCCACTCGCGAACGCGTAGCTTGTAAGCCCCCTTCATCGCGTTCGCGTCAGGTTCCACGCGTTCGCATAGAACAACTCCGGGACCCCCAACCGTTCCTCTTCATGTTCACACTCTTCCTCTCGCGAACGCGATCGTCCGCCCAGTCTACCCTTCGCGAACGCGACCTCCCTTCCGTGAACGCGAAGGGCAATTTTGCCCAGTTAATATATTAATTTTCAGAACGGTGTTTAGACGGGATTCTTTCAAAATACATGAACTCCTCATTCTACAAGCCCCTTAGGCATCCATTGAAGCTTCCTTTCACCAATACTTCGTGGGTTAGTGAATCTTAACTTGTTTTCTTCATTTTTCATTAATCTTTATTGAATTCCTAAGCCTAAAACATGTAATTTAAGGTAGAAATTGGGGGAATTGGGTAGTGTTAGATTTTTGGGATTTTTGGGTGATTCAACCCCAATTTGGGGTCTAATCTTAAAACAAATTGTATATTCTTACTCGTGGGGTTATGGGTGATCGGGTTTTGGTCCGAACCTCGAGTTTCGACCACGTGGGCCCGGGATCAAATTTTGGAATTTTAGGAAGAATGATTGGAAATGGGTAATTAGGCTATGGGTTTGAGTTATCGAGTCATTATTTATATACTTGAGTTGAATATGTCTAGATAATATCGTTTCGGAGCCGGATTATAAAGGAAAGGCGGTGTTAGAGGGTTGATCGCTCTATTTTGGACCCGAGGTAAGTGACTTGCCTAACTTTGGTGAGGGAATAGGTATTGTTTGCTACGTGTTTACCTGTTAATCATGTTCGTTGCATAGGTAGAGTGACGAGTACCTATGTGATGAGAGTCTAGCATGACCGTGAGTCCAACATGATAGAAATCGTAGCCCTTCTTCCATGTCTTTTATATTATGAAATTGCTATTATTTGTAAGAGGATGTTGTTGTTTGTGGTGACAGAATGAGACGTAAAGTGTTGTTGAGGATGAATATCTGTTGTCAAATATACTCTGCTGAGATTGGTATAGCTGAGACCCTTGCCGGGCAACTGTGTGTTTAATATTGATATTATCCCCCCTCGTTGAACATTATTGTCTCGCATTTCCTACTATATTGCATGTTTCCTTGCCGTCGATATTTATCTTGTTTTGGTAAGGAAGAGGGGTGATGTGATATATGCACGAGGGGACATGTCGTGTCGAGTGTTGACCTTGTTATTTATGCACGAGGGGACATGCTGTGCCGATTGATATTTATTATGTACACACGAGGGGACATTCCGTGTTGAGATATTTGTGATATATGCGCGAGGGGACATGCCGTGCCGATTGATAGTTGAGATTACGCACGAGGGGACATGCCGTGCTCTGTTATTTAATTGATTCCCTCATACTGATAGTTGTTCTCCGGTTTTCGTTTTTACTTTTCAGTCATATTCTCATTGTACCATTATGAATTAAATGTTGTTTTCCTGTATCCCCAGCATGTACACTCCATATCTTGTTTTATCATTTAAGTTCCGATATTGTTGTTGCTCTTTAATATCTTTCCCCTATTTGTTTCCCCTATCCCTCCTATTTGATCATACTTGTTTCATTATCTGTTAATCCTTGTACATATATCTACTTAGACTAGGACAGGTGATCGTATTATGCTAAGCTAGCCTCGTCACTACTTCGGCATAGGTTAGGCTTGGCACTTACTCAGTACATGGGGTCGGTTGTACTGATACTACACTGCACTTCCTTGTGTTGTGCAGATCCTGCTACCGGACCCCGTAGAGCGTTCTGAGGGATATAGCTTCAGTCCACGTTAGAGCTTCGAGGTATACACTGGCGTCTGTGGATCCCGAGGCTTCTTTCCTTTATCGTTTCATTGTCTTTCTTCTTTATTTCCAAGACAGTGTTGCACTTTCATTCCAGACATGTATTTAGTATTCTAGTAGCTAGTCCGTGGGATTGTGACACCCCGGTTTTGGGAGTTTACGCTATTTCATGATTGTATGTTCTTCTTTTTCGCATTTAAAGTTTTGTTACTTTTATTATCGATGTTTGAAGGATTTTTTTGGGAATATGCACAAAGGGAAAAGTATGTTATCGATTTACGGTTAAACGTTTTCCCACTACTATCCCAGTATGTGATTGAAATTAGTTAAAGTTGATAGGTTAGCGTTTTATTCCTTATTAAATGGTTTTAAATTACTATTGCAAGTTATACGTTGGCTGGCCTAGCGGGTTCAACGTTAGGCGCCGTCGCGGCCTAAAGGGTGGGAATTTGGGTCGTGACAAGTTGGTATCAGAGCCCTAGGTTGCTTAGGTCTCACAACTCACGGACACCTTGGTAGATTCTGAGGGATCGGTATGGAGACGTCTGTATTTTTTCCCCAGAGGCTGCTAAGTTAGGATACTTCTCTTTTTTTCATACTCTGTTGTGCGTGGTATATTCTGTATACTGATAGAGTCTCTATCCTATTCTCTCGCAGATGGCGAGGACGCATGCTTCCCTTGAGAACATGATTGCACTAATGTATTAGTCACATGCATGGATATTCACATAAGGAACAAATGCTAAATACACAAAGACATATTGCTCATTTATAAGTAAGGTGAAGCTAAACATGTAGACGAGATTCAGAACCCTAATTGCATGTTGAACAGCAAAACAGTAAATAAAAGCATATCAACAATACAAGGAATTGAACCAGTAATAGAAACATATTGGTTTGATGACTGAAGTTTAAATCAGAATATACTAGTATAAGGGAGAAAACAATAACACCAAAGCAAAGGTTAAGATATGCACAGTAATTAGCCTTGGCTTGTAGCCGGCTAATTCAGATCAGTAGCAAGTAGCACAGAAAAGAGAGAGAGAGCAAGTTTAGTTGTGATAGAGAGTGCACATATTAGTTTTTGTTTGTTTGTCTGTCTGTGTGTTTTGAAAAACAAGAGGATCGTGTATATATAGCTTTGAAAACTGTGGTAAATTAGGTGCAAATCAAAGTCAAGCAATAATTGAAGGGATTCATAATCAATCAATATCGGAATAGTATGAGTACTTCCTTAATTAAGGGAGTCAATTTCAAACGGTATAGAAAAGTAGCAAATAAGGAAAGAGACCATATATAGCTTAAGGGAATAATTCAAATGGTAAGTATAGAGCAGATAATTTAGGCTAGGTTCAGAGAGTCTTAATTAAGGAAACAATATTAAGAATCAGTGAATAAGGTAGTCAAGCACATAATAGGGCAAGAAAAAAAGGACTTAGAAGTCCAAAATTGGTAAAAGATATCAATAAGTAAAAGAGTACCAATTTATAGGAAATCACGGATTTAAAATAGTACTGATTAAAGGATATTACTACAAGTCTTTGTTAATAAACAGAATAATATAGGCGGAATAAGTATTAAAAAAAATCAGAAACCCTAATGAGTATAATAGGGTACAAATCACACATAAAATCAGGGATTCAAATAATATAGTACCGATGAGATTAACACAAATTTATGTGAATAAATGAAATAATCACAGTATAGGCAAGAAGAGACGAATCTAAACCCTAATAAGCATAATAGAGTAAAGAGTCAGCGAAATCAGAACATGCTCAGGAGAAAGCAAGCATACACACAAATCAGAGGAGCAAAGATAAACTCAGAACCCAAAGTTAGGCCAAGAAATTAGGGTTTCAACGTAATGAATCAGATAAAAGGGGAAAACTTAAATAAACCGTTTAAACATAGTAAAAATCATAGAGTAATACTGAAAATCAGAGGGAAAGTCATTTTGAAAGGGGGTTAAGAAACCCTAGTTATGAAGGCGAAGAGTTATTTTAGAGAAATCGGGAGAAACCTTTGGAAAACAACAATGAACTCATAACACACATAGATCTATAAGAGATCTAGAAGTTTTAGGGTTTCAGAGGACCCAGAAAAAATGAGAAAAACCTTAAAGTTTCACCGGCTTTAGCCGGAGAGGTCACAGATCTTACTCAGACGACCGGAGGTGGTCGGAAATAGCATGAGAGACCATGGGAGGAGTTGAACCGCTCCAGGTTCACCTGAGGGTCTCAGGGTATCATTAAACCGGCGTGGGATGAAACAAGAGCCAGGAAATGATGAGAGGCCATGGTTTCCGGTGGGGGAATGACCGAAGAAGGTGGATAGTGCCCATTGGAGACGAAGAGACGAAGGAAGGTTCTATAGAGAACCTGGGGATAGAGAGAGATTAGAGAGAAAGGTAGAGAGATGAGTGGACTAGTGAGAAATGAGAGACCGGGGGGGGGGGG
>ML263074.1:0-42378 GCA_005239495.1 Nicotiana undulata
ACCCTCAGGACAGGATTTCAAGACATTACTTACCTCAAAACTAGCCCGCAAACTATTCCGCAATGCTTTTGCCTTTCGAATCAACTTTTTGATGCTCCAAATCTACCAAGTTCAGATTTTTATCATCAATTTATGCTTAAGGAATGAATTCCAATCGAAAAATATCGATTTTTAAATCAAAATACGAATTCGGTCAAAACCCGGCCCCAGGGCCCACGTCTCGAAATCCGACGAAACTCGCAAAAATTCGAACACCCGTTCCGATACGAGTTCGACCATACAAAAATTATCGATTTCTGACATCGGATTGGCTTTCAAATCTTAAATTTATATATTTGGAGAATTTGATAAAAAAAAATCCGATTGTTCTTCAATAAATTCATGGATTCGCGATATAATTGAGTGGGGAATCATGATCTATAAAGGATTTAAGATAAAGAACACTTACCTCGTTCAAATGCGTGAAAACCCCTCAGAAAATCGCCTACACCGAGCTCCCCCAACTCTATTTTTGTTAAAAATGGCCAAAAACCCTCGTTTTATAGAGTTTTACGTTTTAGGCACCATAAAACTCGGGGTTCAGACCAAATTACGTTTACCCATTCACCCATGAACCCAAATATGCTATTAGTTTTGAAATCTGACCTTAATTTGATATAAAATTTCAATTTTTACAAAACTCCCTAATTCTACCCAAATCCTAAATTTTTATCATGAAAATTCTTTGTTTTAGTTTTAAAAGTGATGCAAAATAGTAAGGAATTGAAAGAACAAGGTTTGGAATTGATTACCTATGAATTGGGGATGAAGATTGTTGAAGAAAAACAATTTCTTTAAAAAATTGATTTCTAAGGTTTGGGACCTCGAAATTCATTTTCGGGTATACGCCCGAGTCCCATATTTTACTGCGGACCTCCCGGGATCATCAGAACACGGATCCGGGTCCGTTTACTCAAAATGTTGACCAAAGTCAACTTTTATCAAATTTAAATTCTAAAAATCACTATTTCTCATATTTTCACATAAAAGCTTTCCGGGTTCACGCCCGGACTGCGCACGCAAATTGAGGTATTTAATTTTAGTCTTTTATGGCTATTAAGAATGGAACGAAGTCTAATTTTATAAAATGACCCCTTGGGTCATCACACTAGCTTACCTTCCAGTAGTAGAGCGACCTTTAGCACTTGATGTTCAGGCTTTAGCGGGTCAGTTGGTGAGATTGGATTTGTCAGACTCTCTACGAGTATTAGGTAGCATGGCTTCCCGGTCTTTTCTTTATGATCAGATTAGAGTTCGGCAGTATGATGATCCGCATTTGTTAGTACTTCAGTATAGGGTCCGTCGGGATGATGCCAGGGATATTACTATTGGGGATGACAGAGTTATGAGGATGCAGGGACGTATTTGCGTGCCCAATGTGGATGGGCTTCGAGAGTTGATATTAGCAGAGGCCCACAGCTCGCGGTATTCCATCCATCCGGGTGCCGCGAAGATATATCAGGATTTGAGTTAACAGTATTGGTGGAGGCGGATGAAGAGAGATATTGTTGAGTATGTAGCACGGTGTCTCAACTGCCAGCAAGTCAAGTATGAGCACCGGAGACCAGATGGATTACTTAAGAGGTTAGCTATTCCGGAATGGAAGTGGGAGAGAATCACTATGGCCTTTGTAGTTGGGCTTCCACGGACTTCGAAGGGTTTCGATGCTATTTGGGTCATTGTGGATAGATTGACCAAGTCCGCTCACTTCATTCCTGTTGGTACTACTTATACTTCAGAGTGGTTAGCTGGTATTTACATCAGGGAGATTGCTCGATTGCATGGGGTTCCATTTTCCATCATTTTCGACAGAGGTACTCAGTTCACATCTCAGTTTTGGAAGGCCGTGCAGAGAGGTATGGGTACTGAGGTAGAGTTGAGCATTGCGTTTCATCCTCAGACCGACGGGCAGTCGGAAAGGACTATTCAGATTTTGGAGGACATGTTGCGTGCTTGTGTGATTGACTTTCGTGGTTCATGGGATCAGTTTCTACCACTAGCGGAGTTTGCATATAATAACAACTCCCCGTCCAGTATTCAGGTGGCCCCGTATAAGGCTTTATATGGTAGGAGGTGTAGATTTCCGGTTGGTTGGTTCGAGCCCGGTGAGGCTTTGTTATTGGGCACAAATTTGATTCAGGATGCGTTGGAGAAGGTGAAGTTGATTCAGGAGCGACTTCGCACGACGCAGTCTAGGTAGAAGAGGTGACTTATAGACTTGCCTTGCCACCTAGTCTATCGAGTGTTCATCCGATATTTCATGTGTCGATGCTCAGAAAGTATGTTGGTGACCCGTCTCATGTGTTAGACTTTAGCACAATTCAGCTCGAGGGTGATATGTCATATGAGGTAGAGCCAGTAGCAATTTTGGATCATCAGGTCAGAAAGTTGAGGTCTAAGAATATAGCTTCAGTGAAAGTAAAGTGGAGAGGTCAGCCAGTGGAGGAGGCTATTTGGGAGACCGAGCGGGAGATGCAGAGAAGATATCCTCACTTGTTTGAGACTCCAAGTATGTTTCTAGACCCGTTCGAGGACGAATGTTTGTTTAAGAAGGGGAGAATGTAACGACCCGGTCTGTCGTTATATAGAGCCTGCATTATAATTACTGTTATTGACTTGTCATAGGTTGGTTATACTTTTGTTGATGTTTTAGAGTTGGTAGGCTTGAAATCGAAATGGTTGTAGTGAGAGTTAAGCCACTTAGTCTTTAAAAATAGCTTTAAAATTGAAAAAGTCAACTGAGAGTTAACTTATTGGTAAACGACCTCAGAATGCAGATTTTATGGCTCGTATAGCTTCGTTAGGTAATTTGGGACTTAGGAGTGTGTTCATAATAATTTTGTGATCTCCGGTGTAGAGTTAGGCTTGAATTGGCGAAAGTTAGATATTGGCGATTTCCGGCCGGTAGTGGAAAATAGGCTATCAGGGTCGGAATGGAATTCCGGAAGTTGGAATAGGTTCGTAATGTCATTGTGGATATGTCTGCAAAATTTTAGGTCAATCGGAGTTGTTTTGGATAGTTTCGGCATCGTTGGTGAATTTTAGAAATTTCAAAGTTCTTAGGCTGGAATCCGATGTGATTTTGGTGTTTTGATATTATTTTTAGTGTTTTGAGAGTACAACTAAGTTTGAATGATGTTATGGGATGTGTTGGTAAATTTGGTTGGGGTTCCGAGGGGCACGAGATTGATTTCGGGTGTTTAACGGGCATTTTGGCCTTGGGAAAGTTGCTGATTTCTGGTGTTAGTGCAGCAGGGGTCTGCTCATCGCGATCGCGTGGCAATTGTCGCAATCGCGTAGAGCAATTGGGAGCCCGGTCATATTTGTGCATCGCGATCGTGTGAGGTGAGGAGCTTATGCAGTGCGATCGCGTAGGCCAGTCCGCGATCGCGTAGAGTTAACCAGGCGCGTGGGGAGCGGGGTCAGTTGTTCTTCGCGATCGCGTGAGCCGGGCTGCGATCGCGTGGGTTGAGGTTCTACTGAAACGCGACCGTGTGGGATTTGTTGCGATCGTGGAGAGTATTTTTGGTCAGCTGAAGATTTGTGAATCGCGATCGCGATGTGGGTCCCGCGATCACGATGAATAATTACCTGGGCAGTATTTAAATAAACCCTCCGCGACCAATACCCACTTTTCACCATTTATGTACGGGAAAAGAGCTTGGAGGCGAATTTGAAGAAGGGAAATTATTGTTCTTCGTTGAGGTAAGTATTTTGGACCCTAAAACTCGATTATAGGTGATTAAGGAACAAAATATAAGTGTTAATCCATGAAAATCAGTAGAAAATGATGGGGTTAGGGCTTGAGATTATGAGACCTTCTAGGGACGATTTGAGGGGTCAAACGAACTCCGATTTTAGCATTCTTTATATGTACGGACTTGTGAGATGATGAAGAACATTTTGACATAAAATTTGTCGAGCTTCGAGGTGCGGGCCCAGGGGTCGGGTTTTGGCTAATTTCGGGTTTTGAGCTAAAATTGGTATTTTTCAATTGGAATTCATTCCTTAAGCATAATTTGATGTTAAAGATCTGATCTTTATAGATTTGGAGCGCTCGAAAGTTGGTTCGAGAGGCAAGCTTATTGCGGAGTAGCTTTTCGGGCTAATTTGAGGTAAGTAATGTCTTTAAATCCTGTCCTGAGGGTATGAAACCCCAAACTTTGCATCCTTTCACGGATTTTTGAATGCAAAGATTGGAAATTTGGAAATATATTCCTTTTTAGGCAACTATTGAGTTGCGAAATCGATTTTTAAGCGTATGCTTAATAGTATTGATATATTTTGATATGATTGGGCTGTAAGCCATGTTTGGGGCCTAGTGCCGATCTGTTTACCCCTTGGGGGCTGTTTTTACTATTTTTCTCACTTGACATGTTATGATTTTTACTCAGTCTTTTCTTGATGATTGTTTTGACACTCAGAGTATTTTGATATTATTTCTTGAAAATGAAACATTGTTTTTGGGTCGAGAACTCGGTATAATTATGGCCCGAGTGGCATGTTGAGAGTGTCTGACTGAGTGAGGTCGGGGGCCAATATGGTGAGGATGTTATGATACGAGAGAGGTCGAGGGCCAATATTGTGAGTGATTTATGCCATGATGTGGCTTGTTTATAGCGCTTGGGCGGTAGGAGCCCTTCTAGAGTCTGTACACACCCCTAGTGAGCGCAGGTACCTACTGAGTGCGAGTGATGCCCGCGGGGCTGATACTGAGTGACAGTAAGGTTGTGCGCTGGGATGATACTGAGTGACTGTGAGGTTGCTCGCTGGGCTGATACTGAGTGATTGTGAGGTTGCCCGCTGGGCTGATACTGAGTGATTGTGAGGTGCTGAGGGAAATGTTATGAGAGATTATTATGGCCCGAGGGGCATTTTTATGATGATTTTACTGAGTTTTTGACTATGATTCACTTCATTTTTCAAACTGATTTTACTGAGAGTTTTAGTGAGAAATATTTGAAAATACACTTGTTTCAAGGGATTTCTAGAAACTGATTTTCTAAATTATGTATACTGTAGTGAGACTCGATGTTTTACTGTTTTGTGGATTGGTGTATCTGTGCTGTGTGTTTCATATAATTCAAACTGTGCTTTATTTTCATTACTACTGAGTTGGCGTACTCATCATTACTCCCAGCACCCATGTGTGCAGATACAGGTACTAGTGCGGAGCAGTAGCCATCTTTGTTCATTAGCAGCAGCTTTACGGGATTTCGAGGTAGCTGCCCAGCGTTCGCAGCTTCTCCATTTCCCTTCATTTATTAGTATTAGTATTTATTTCATAGACATTGTTTGACATTAGCAGAGTTAGTTTTACTTCTTAGATGCTCGTGACCATGTTGACTCCATTCTGTATAAGAACCCGAACTAGTAGGCAAAACCAAAACCGGAGATGTGGTCAATGCTGACTTGAGCTTCTGAAAGCTCTCCTCACACTCATCGGACCATCTGAATGGAGCACCCTTCTGGGTCAATCTGGTCAAGGGTAAAGCAATAGAAGAAAACCCCTTCACAAAGCGACGGTAATATCTTACCAAACCAAGGAAACTCCTAATCTCTATAGCTGAGGACGGTCTGGGCCAACTCTGCACCGCCTCAATCTTCTTTGGATCCACCTGAATACCCTCACTGGACACCACGTGCCCCAAGAAAGCTATCGAACCAAGCCAAAACTCACACTTGGAGAACTTTGCATAAAGCTTCTCCTCCTTCAACCTCTGCAACACAACCCTCAAATGCTGAGCATGCTCCTCCTGGCTACGAGAATATACCAGGATGTCATGAATAAACACATTGATGAAAGAATCAAAATAAGGCCGAAACATGCTATGCATAAGGTGCATAAAGGCTGCTGGGGCATTGGTCAGCCCAAATGACATAACCAGAAACTCATAATGACCATATCTGGTCCTAAAAGCAGTCTTCGAAATATCAGAATCTCGAATCTTCAACTGATGATACCCGGACCTCAAGTCAATCTTGGAGAACACTCTAGCTCGCTGAAGCTGGTCAAACAAGTCACCAATACGAGGCAAAGGATATCGGTTCTTCACCGTAACCTTGTTCAGCTACCGATAATCAATACACATACGCATAGAACCATCCTTCTTCTTCACGAACAACAACGGTGCACCCCAAGGTGACACACTAGGCTGAATAAACCCTTATCTAGGAGTTCCTGAAGCTGTTCTTTCAATTCCTTCAACTCCGCTGGTGCCATATGATAAGGTGGGGTAGAGATAGGCTGGGTGCCTGGCACCAAGTCAATACCAAAATCAATGTCCCTCTCAGGTGCCATGCTTGGCATATCTATCGGGAATACGTCAGGAAAATCACAGACTATAGGAACAAAATCAAAAGCAGGAGTCTCACTACTACATCCCTCACAAAAGCCAAATAAGATAAACATCCCTTCTCAACCATACACTAAGCCTTCAGGTAAGAAATCACCCTGCTAGGCACATACTCAATAGACCCTCTCCACTCAACTCTCAGAACTCCGTGCATACCCTAGGTCACGGTCTAAGCGTGAAAATCAAGAATAGCATGGCACGGAGATAGCCAATCCATGCCCAGTATCACATCAAACTCAACCATGCTGAGTAACAATAGGTCCACTCGGGTCTCCAGACCCCCAATAGATATCACACACGACCGATACACACAGTCTACAATAATAGTATCGCCTACCGGAGTCGACACATGAACGAACGTAACTTCAGACTCACACACATATCCAGAAAGTGAGCAAAATATGACGAAACATAAGAGTATGTGGAACCAGGGTCAAATAAAGCCAATTCATCTCGGTGACAGACTGAGATAATACCTGTGATGACTGCATCGGAGGCCATAATATCTGGTCTGGCTGGAAGTGCATAGATACGGGCCTGACCTCCACCTGCTCGACCTCCCCCTCTAGGGAGGCCCCTAGCTGTCTGGGAGGGTGGTGAAGTGAATGGAGCTGAAGTCGAGGGCTGACCCCTCTACTGAGATGAGCTACCAAGACGACGAGGACACTGCCTCCATACATGTACAAACTCTCCACACTCAAAGCAACTACCTAGAGCTGGAGATGGGGACTGAAGGGAACCCCCTGCCACCAGGATCGCTACCGGATGAACCATGCATAGAAGAACCCTGGAATGATGATGCTCTGGAGGAACTCTGAGCTGGAAGGGCACTGAAGGAAGAACGGCCCAGATGAGGGCTGCGGGGACCCTGCCCCGAAGATGCGCCACTATAAGCTGGGCGAACTGGCTGAGGAGGTCTAAATAGGCGACCTCTACTGTTCTGAAACTGCCCTCTAGAAGGGGCACCACTGAAGCTACCTGATCCCCGAGGCCTCTAGGCCTCCCTCTCCTCTCGCTTCTGCCGGCGAACAGACTCAATATCTCGAGCAATATCAACAACCTGCTCGAAGGTAGCACCTGACACTCTCTCCCTGGTCATCAAAATACGGAGCTGATAAGTGAGGCCATCCACAAACCTCTTGATCATTTCCCTATCAGTGGGGACCAACTCAGCAGCATGACGAGCCAACTCTAAATAATGCATCTCATACTGCATCATCGATAACTTCCGGACGCAGCTGCTCAAACTGCCTGCGATGCTCCTCTCTATGAGACTCAGGAACATATTTTTCCAAAAATATAGTGGAGAACTGATGCCAGGTGAGGGGTGCTGAACCAACAAGCCTACGCCTCTCAAATGCCTCCCACCAAGTGAAAGCAGCACTAGAAAACTAAAATGTAGCAAATGAGGCCCCACTGGTCTCCAGAATCCCAGCAGTACGAAGTATGCTCTGACACTTATCCAGAAAACCCTAGGCATCCTCGCTCTCTGCGCCGCTGAATGTCGGAGGCTGAAGTCTACTAAACCTCTCCAGGCTGCGCTGCTCATCCTCTGGTATGGTTGGAACCACAAAGCCCTGAACTGGAGCAACCGACTGTGCTGGAACTGCCCCCGGTGTCTAAAGGCCCTGTACAACCTGCTTAGGTGTCCGGGCAGCTGGAGTCTGAGTGCCTCCCTCGGCTTGAGATGTAGCGGCAGCGGTAGATACGACAACTTCCTGAGCAAGGCTCGTACATACTATCAAAATCTGAGCCAGAAGACCCGGGATAACAATGGGCATTGCCCGTGCCTGAGCCTGTCCCGCTAGGATACCCGCGGAGGGATGCTGAGCCTGGATAGTAGGGGGATAAACTGGTACTGCCCCGGCTGCTGCGCGGGCTGGCCCCTACCTCTACCACGACCTCGACCGCGACCTCTCGTAGGTCCAGCTGGTGTCTAGTCACCCTGATCAGTAGCGCGTGTCCTCGTCGTCTGTGAGATAAAGAACAACAGAAGTTTAGATTTTTTATAGAACCAATAGAATGGCACGACAGAATTCAAGAAATGTGATTTTTCCTAAGAGTTCTGTAGCCTCTCCAAGATAAGTACAAACATCTCCGTACCGATCCGCAAGACTCTACTAAACCTGCTCATGACCGTTGAGTCCTATGTAACCTAGAGCTATGATACCAACTTGTCACGACCCCAAATCCTAAACCGGCCGTGATGGCGCCTATCGTGGAACTAGGCCATCCAACACTTCACATATTTACATTTGTTCTTCTAAAATTTCCCAAAATCTTTAATAACATTTCTTAAAGTATATAATTCGCTAAATTTATAAGCAAAACAAGACAAGTTTAACAAATCTACGACCATCCCCAAAATCTGTAGCCAACATGTCACGAGCATCTAAGAATAATACTAATAATTCGACCGTCATAATACAAGGCCTCAGAACGAAATGATAAGTACTAAATAAGGAAAGGGAAATGGAGATGTTGTGGACGCTGGACAGCTACCTTGATATCCCAACTGTGACTCTAGGCGTACAAAGATGGCTAACGCTCCGTACCAGCACCTGAATCTGCACACAGGGGTGTAGGGAGTAATGACGAGTACGCCAACTCAGTAGTAATGAAAATAAATCAGGTTTAAACGATAAGAAACACACAGTAACAAAACATCAATTCACAATAAGTAAAATACTGAGTTCTAACAATGTATACATTTAAATCAAGATGTTTAAAACCAGTTTTAGAATAATCCCTTGAACAAATATGATTTCCAATGTTTCCCAGTAAAAGTCCTAAGAAATCTCAATATAAAAATAAATGAATCATAATTAAATACTCAGGTAAAGTATCATCATAAGCTGCCCCTCGAGCCAAATCAACACTCAGTATCAGTCACTCGGGATTTCACGGTCACTCAATATCAATCACTCAGCACCTCACAATCACTCATCACTCGGCACTCGCGCTCAGTAGGTACCTGCGCTCACTGGGGGTGTACAAATTTCATAGGGGCTCCTACAACCCAAGCGCTATAAACAGCCAAATCATGGCAATAATCACTGTGGCACTCGGCCTCTCACATATCATAACAGTGCAACATGCTGCGGCGTGCAGCCCGATCCAAATATCCTCACAATATTGGCCCTCAGCCTCACTCAACCAGAAACTCTCAGAATGCCACTCGGGCCATAAATAAATGGGGTTCTTGACCCAAAACAGTATTTTATATCATGAATAATAATATCAACAAATATGTGACTGAGTGAAAATCACAGTTACCACGTGAGGAATATCATAAAACAACACCCAAGGGGTTTAAACAGATCGGCACGAGGTCCCAAACATGGCTTACAACCCAAGTATATCAAAAACATAGAATTACTTTATCATATGATTTAAAAGTAGTTTTGCAACTCAATAGTTGCCTCGGGAAGAACTAGTTTCAAATTCACCAATTAGTGCCCGCCACACACTCATCATCCAGTGTGTACCTAAGACAGTGTAAAGATGCTAAGTTCGGGGCTTCATACCCTCGGGACAAGATTTAAAGTCATTACTTACCTCAAAACAGTCCAAAAACTACTCTGCAATACTCTTGCCCCTCGAATCGGCCTCCAAATGCTTAAAATCTATCAGAATCAAATTTATCACATCAAAATATACTAGGGAAATGAAACCTAATCGAAAACTATCAAATTTAGGAATAATTCCCGAATGATCCTTGTCCTCCCACAAGTCTATACATATCAAAAACACTGAAATCGGAGTTCAAATGGCCCCTCAAATCCCCATTTTAAGGTCTCATAATCTCAAGCCCTAGTTACCCATTTTTGCACTGATATTCCCCAAATTTTCACCACTAATTAGACCTTTAATCACATATAAACGAATTTAGAGTCCAAAAACCTTACCTCAATGAAGAACTATTGATTTCCCTCTTTCAAAACCCTCCAAGTGCTTCAAACACGTATGAGAATGGTGAAAAGAAGACCAAAAATCGCTAAGTCCAACTTATATATCTTCTCCCTAGGCATTTCGCACCTGCGGTCCTAAATCTCGCACCTGCGGACCGCTTCTACGGTCAATAGACCGCACTTGCAGTTTCTCATTAAATGGGCCAATCTCGCACCTGCGATCCCGTAGATGCGTCCAGTCAACCGCTTCTGCGGTTCTCCCCCCAAGGGCCTCAAAGCGCACCTGCGACCTCCCTTGCCGCTTCTGCGGCTCGCACCTCCAAAATCTGAAGGTGCGAAAATGACAGCATGTGATGACCCAAAAGGTCATCCCGTATAATTATAACTATACCTGTGTTTCGAGGCCCTGAAGGCCTTCGTTTATCTCACCTTGATGTGTGTGTGCAGCCCGAGCGCGTAACCGAGAAGTCTTTATGTGGAAAATTGATAAATGTTGAATTTATGATAATTATTTGACTAAAGTTGACTTTGGTCAATATTTTTGATAAACGGACCCAGACCCGTAATTTGACAGTCCCGGAGGGTCCGTAGGAAAATATGGGACTTAGGCGTATGCCCGGAATCGGATTCCAAGGTCCCAAGTCCGAGAAATGAATTTTTAAAGAAAATTATTTTCAGAAAAATATAAAGGCTTTTGAAAGTGAAAATTGATGTGAAACCTGTGTGACCGGGCCCGTATTGTGGTTTCGGAGCCCGAAACAGGTTCAATAAGTTTATTTTGAGTTACCTGTGGAATTTGGTAAGAAACGTACTAAGTTTGACGTGATTCGGACTAAAAGTGGAAAATATGAGAGTTTAAGATGTGAAATATTACAATGATTTTGAGGCCTAATTCGTTATTTTTGATGTTATTTTGGTGGTGTAACTTCACGAGTGAGTCTGTAGGGTGTTTTGAGGTTGTGTGTATAATTGGTGTTGAAGCCCGAGGGCTTGGTAGAGTTTCGGGTAGGTTCCGGGGTGTTTTTAGACTTAGAACACAACAGTTGCAGATAAGAAGGGGGCCAGGTCTCTGAACTTGTAGCGAGGTCCGCGGTCGACCTTTCGTGGTCCACGGTGGGACCTTCGCGATCGCGGTCTCCCTAACGTGGTCCGCGGTGGGGGAGTTTCAGCAGGTCTGCAATGAGGCCTCCACGGCCGCGGTCGCTCCAGCGCGGTCCGCGGTGGAGGCCTAGGAGGGGTATATATAAACGGGATTTAAAGTTATTTTCTATTTTTCAAATCCCTAAAAACATAAGAGGCGATTTTCTAAACACTCTTTCTTCTCCAAAACAGTAGTAAGTGATTTCTAACTCATTTTCTTTACTCCTTAACTTCTTTTTACAAGATTTCATCCTAGAATCTAGGGTTTTCATGGGAAAATTGGGAATTTTGGGAAAAACCTAAGAATATTGAAACTTGGGAATTTAGACCTCAGTTCTGGGTCAGATTCCAAAACCAATTATATACCCGGGCTCGGAGGTGAATGGGAAATCGGGTTTTGGTCTGAATTTTGGGTTTAGACCAAGCGGGCCCAGGGTCGATTTTCTACTTTTGGGAGAAGACTTTAGAAAATTCATTTTCATGCATTAGAACTTGTTCATTTAGCATTTGTTGATATAATTAAGTAACTTGTGGCTAGATACGAGCGAGTTGGTGGTGGAATCAAGAGGTAAAGCGGTAGTTGAGGCTTGATTGTGTTCGTGGCATCGAGGTAAGTGTTTGACCTAACCTTAGCTTGAGGGAATAAGTATAGAGTCTTATTTGCTATGTGTTAATCCATGTCCAACGTATAGGTAAGGTGACGGGTACCTATATGTTGTTGTCGAGCATGCCCGTGAGTCGAACTTGATGATTTATATAGTTCTCTTAGTTATTCTCTATGTAATGAATTAATTTTCATTCTGGATGTGAGACATTGAGGGTATTTCATGATGTAGATCGTTATTGATTATTCGTCCGGTTGAGGATCATTTGTTATAATTATACCTCTAAGTGAGATTGGTTATAGCTGAGTCCCTTGCCGGGACGGTAGAATACTTGTTGATTATTTATGTACATCTGAGGTTTCTTATTATTGTCTTTCCTGTCAATTGTTGGTTTTACATATGTTATGCACGAGGGGACATTCCGTGCAAAGTGATTGTGAGGTTATGCACGAGGGGACATTCCGTGCCGAGTGATTATTTTTTATGCACGAGGGGACATTCTGTGCTGAGTGATTATTATTTATGCACGAGGGGACATTCCGTGCCGAATGTTTGTGAGGTTATAGCATGAGGGGACATGTCGTGCCGTTTCTGTTTATTTTTCTTGTTCAGAGTTGTTAATTCCTGCAGTTATTTATACATTTTAGTTGTTCACTTGTCCTGTTATTTCAGTTAGTTGTTGCCCTTTACCCCCAGCACGTTATCCCCCGTTGTTGTATTTACTTGCTTATTTCCTGTCATTATTTCCTGAATTGCACATGTGTTATTTGTCGTCGTGTCCTAGCCTCGTCACTACTTCGCCGAGGTTAGGCTCGACACTTGCTCAGTACATGGGGTCGGTTGTACTGATGTTGCACCTGCATTTCTTTATGTTGTACAGATTACAGCCCGGACCCAGTGGACGTTGAGCGAGGGAGTATCCTTCAGTCCACAGAGACACCGAGGTAGTCCTGCAGGCGTCAGGCCTAGGCGTCACCATCGATTTCTTTTCTTCTGTCTTATCTTGTATTTCTAGACAACAACGCTTCTTTATTTCAGACTCATGTTTTTAGCAATCTTAGATTGTCCGTGACATTGTTAAACCAGTTTTGGGGGTTTATGTACGGAATTTCGTAACATTTATTATATTAAGTTGATGGATTCTTAGATTTCGCATTCTTATTTATTTATTCATGTTTATTATTGCTCTTTTAAATATCGCAAATAAAGAAAATAGTAAATTTAACCAAAAACGTTGGCTCATCTAGCGGGTTCAACGTTAGACGCCATCACGGATTGAAGGTGGGATTTGGGGTCGTGACAAGTTGGTATCATAGCAATAGGTTGCTTAGGTCTCACAATTCACGGACAAACTTGGTAGAGTTTGAGGGATCGGTACGGAGACGTCTGTACTTATCCCCCAGAGGCAGCAAAGTTAGAAATGACTTCACATTTCTTCTTCTCTGTCTAGCGATTTGAATTCTAAATGCTAATCGGGTTTTTACTCTATTCTCTCACAGATGGAGAGAACGCTTGCTTCCTCGTCTACCGATCAGCAGCCCGATCCTCCTGTTGCAGCTCCTACGAGGGGCCGAGGACGAGGCTGAGGCCGTGCTAGAGGCCGAGGCAGGGGCAGGGCTCAGCCCAGAGCAGCATCCCCAGTAGAGGACCCACATGTTGACTTTGTCGGTGAGGTTCCTTCTCAGACGGTTCCAGTGGGACCAACTCAGGTCCCAGAGGGGTTCATTGCCACCCCGATTCTTCAGAACGCTCTGGTCCGTTTAGTGGGACTTATGGAGAGCGTGGCTCAGGTCGGTCTACTTTCTACTGCACCAGTCATCTCTCAGGTAGGGGGAGGAACCCAGACTTCTACTACCCGCACACCCGAGCAGCTAGCTCCTCAGTTTCACACTCTGGCACCTCAGACATTCGGAGTAGCTTAGCCGGGTGTTCTGGCGCCGGCAGTGGAGGGTGCAACTGTGTCAATAGATGCCCTATGAAGATTGGATCGGTTCACCAAGATTTCCCACTACTTTTACTAGTGCACCATCAGAGGATCCCCAGGATTATTTGGACAGTTGTTATGAGGTTCTTCGGAACATGGGCATCGTAGAGTCCAATGGGGTGGATTTTGCCACATTCCGTCTTTCTGGTACCGTCAAGACTTGGTGGAGGGACTATTGCTTTACCAGACCAGCTGGGTCTGCTCCTTTGACTTGGGCTCAGTTCTCCGAGTTTTTCTTGGGGAAGTTCCTTCCAGTTACTCAGAGGGAGGATCTTCGGAGGCAGTTTGAGCGCCTCCAACAGGGATCTATGATTGTTACACAGTACGAGACCAGGTTCATCACTCTGGCCCGACATGTTATCATTATACTCCCCACTGATCGAGAGAGAGTGAGGAGGTTTATCGAGGGTCTAGCTCAGCCTATCAGACTTCATATGGCAGGGAGACATGCACTTATATCTCATTTTAGGAAGCACCGATGTGGCCAGGCGTATTGAGATGGTCTTATCACAGGGCGGTGGTTAGGTATCTGACAAGATACCTCATCATTTCGGCCGATTCAGTGGTGCCTCATCTGGAGGCTGGGATTCCGTTGGCAGAGGTCATCCTCCTAGGCCATTCTAGTAGGCACTTCAGGTATCCCGCAGTGTGCCATCAACTCCTATCACTGCACCGCCGATACAGATCTTTCAGGGTAGTTATTCTGGTCGACAGGGGCAGTTTCGGTGCTACGGGGCACATTTTCGAGTTTTGACCCCGAGGTTTTGGTGGATCTCAGTAGCAGGGTTCCCATGCTATGGTTCCCGCTTCAAGTTCACCCCCACCCCCTCAGCTAGATAAGGGTGGAGGTTGAGGTGCTAGAGGTGGAGGCCAGATAGTTAGAGGTGGAGGGCAGTCCACGAGAGGTAGGGTTCAGCCCGCAGTAGGTCGACCCATAGATGTTCAATTTGGTGGGGCTCCACCCCGATGCTATGATATTCCTGCCAGGACTGAGGCTGAGGCCTCTGATGCAGTCATCACAGGTACGATTTCGGTTAGTAGTAGAGATGCTTCAGTTTTGTTTGATCCGGGGTCTACATTCTCCTATGTGTCTTCATATTTTGCTCCTTATCTGATTATGCCCCGCGATTCTCTGAGTACCCCTGTATATGTGTCTATGCTGGTGGGTGATTCTATTATGGTAGATCGAGTCTACCTTTCATGCTTAGTGGTTATTGGTGGTCTGGAGACTCAGGTAGATCTTTTGCTCCTTGATATGGTTGACTTTGATGTTATTTTGGGGATGGATTGGTTTTCCCCCTATCATGCTATTATGGACTGTCATACCAAGACTGTGACTTTGGCCTTGCCAGGAATACCTCATTTGTAGTGGAGAGGGACTCCTAGTCATTCTTCCGGTAGAGTTATTTCATATATGAAGGCTCGACGCATGGCCGAGAAGGGTTGTTTGGCCTATTTGGCCTATGTTCGTGATTCTAGTGCCGAGGTTCCTTCAATGGAGTCTATGCCCGTGGTTCGTGAGTTTCCAGAGGTATTCCCTGCTGACCTGTCGGGTATGCCACCCGACATGGATATTGATTTTTGCATTGAGTTGGCTCCGGGAACTCAGCCCATTTCTACTCCGCCGTATCGTATGGCCCCGCCAGAGTTGAAGAAGTTGAAGGATCAGTTGCAGGTTTGTTGGATAAAGGCTTCATTAGGCCTAGTGTTTCTCCTTGGGGTGCCCCAGTGTTGTTCGTTAAGAAGAAGGATGGCTCCATGAGGATGTGCATTGACTACCGGCTGTTGAATAAGGTTACTATTAAGAATAAGTATCCTTTGCCGATGATTGATGATCTATTCGACCAGCTTTAGGGTGCTACAATGTTTTCCAAGATAAACTTGAGATCTGGGTACCATCAGCTGAGGATTAGGGCGTCTGATATCCCTATGACCGCCTTTCGCACTGGGTATGGGCATTATGAGTTCTTGGTGATGTCATTCGGGTTGACAAATTCCCCCGCTGCTTTTATGGATTTGATGAACCGAGTGTTTAGGACCTATTTGGACTCGTTTATTATAGTCTTCATTGATGATATTTTGATTTACTCCCGTAGTCGAGAGGAGCATGAGCATCACCTTCGAGTCATCCTCCAGACTCTGGGGGATAGTCAATTGTATGCCAAATTTTCTAAATGTGAGTTCTAATTGAGTTCGGTGGCATTTCTAGGCCACGTTGTGTCCGTAGAGGGTATTCATGTGGATCCCAAGAAGATTTCAGCAGTCAGAGATTGGCCTAGACCCACCTCAGCTACAGAGATTCAGAGCTTCTTGGGCGTAGTAGGTTATTATCGCCGATTTGTGGAGGGTTTTTCATCTATCGTAGCCCTGATGACCAGGTTGACTCAGAAGGGTGCCCAATTCAAGTGGTCGGATGAGTGTGAGGCGAGCATTCAGAAGCTCAAGACAGCCTTGACCACGGCACCAGTGTTAGTTTTGCCCACAGGTTCAGGGCCATATACCGTGTATTGTGATGCTTCACGAGTTGGATTTGGTGCAGTGTTGATGCAGGATAGCAAGGTTATATCCTATGCTTCACGTCAGTTGAAGGTTCATGAGAAGAACTATCCAGTTCATGATTTGGAGTTAACAACTATTGTTACGCGTTGAAGATTTGGAGGCATTATCTGTACTGGGTGCCATGTGAAGTGTTCACAGATCATATGAGTTTGCAGTATCTGTTCAAGCAGAAGGAGTTGAATATGAGGCAGAGGATATGGTTAGAGCTGTTGAAGGATTATGACATTACCATCTTATATCATCCGGGAAAGGCCAATGTAGTGGCTGATGCTTTGAGCCGCAAGTCAGCCAGCATGGGTAGTCTTGCCTATCTATAAGTCGGAGAGCGACCGTTTGCTTTGGATGTTCAGGCTTTGGCCAACCGATTTATGAGATTGGAGGTTTCTGAGACTGGCAGTGTTCATTGTATGATCGTATTCGGGCCAGGCAGTATGATGATCGTCATTTATGTGTTCTTAGAGATACGGTCCGGCACGGAGGTGCCAAGCAGGTCACAGTTGACCATGAGGGATTCTTGAAGATGCAGGGCCGTATTTGTGTGTCTTATGTTGATGGTATTCGTGAGTTGATATTACAGGAGGCCCATAGTTCCCGGTATTCCATTTATCCAGGCGCCGCAAAGAAGTACCAGGACTTGCGGCAGCATTATTGGTGGCGGAGGATGAAGAAGGACATTGTAGCATATGTAGCTCGCTGCTTGAATTGTCAGTAGGTTAAGTACGAGCACCAGAGACCTGGTGGTTTGATGCAGCAGATTGAGCTTCCTGAGTGGAAGTGGGAGTGTATCACCATGAATTTCGTAGTTTGACTCCCACAGACTCAGAGGATGTTTGATGCGGTGTGGGTCATTGTGGATAGACTGACCAAGTCAGCACACTTCATTCCAGTATCAGTTTCGTATTCTTCAGGGAAGTTGGAAAAGATCTATATGAGAGAGATTGTCCGATTGCGTGGTGTGCCCGTGTCCATTATTTCCGACTAAGGTACTCAGTTTACCTCCCATTTCTCGAAGTGTTTCAGCGAGAGTTGGGCACACGACTTGATTTGAGCACATCATTTCATCCTCAGACGGACGGACAATCCGAGCGTACTATTCAGATTTTGGAGGATATGTTGCGGGCATGTGTCATTGACTTTGGAGGTTCATGGGATTAGTTCTTGCCTTTAGCTGAGTTTGCCTAGAACAACAACTATCAGTCGAGCATTCAGATGGCTCCGTATGAGGCGTTGTTTGGTAGACGGTGTCGGTCACGAGTCGGGTGGTTAGAGCCGGGAGAGGCTAGATTGTTGGGTTCTGAGTTAGTCCAGGATGCCTTGGACAAGGTGAAGGTCATTCAGGATAGACTTCGTACAACTCAGTCCAGGAAGAAGAGTTATGCGGATCGCAGAGTTTGAGATTTGGCATTTATGATAGGAGACCGGGTATTTCTTCGGGTGTGGCCCATGAAAGGTGTGATGAGGTTCGGAAAGAAGCGCAAGTTGATCCTTAGGTACATTGGTCCATTTGAGATTCTGGATAAGGTAGGAGATGTGTCCTACGGACTTTCTTTGCCACCGAGTTATCAGTTGTGCATCTGGTGTTTCACGTATCTATGCTTCGGAAGTATATTTCCGATCCCTCTCATGTTCTTTACTTCAGCGGTGTCCAAATGGAGAAGGATTTGACTTATGAGGAAGAGCCAGTAGCCATATTGGCTTGGCATGTTCGTCAGTTGAGATCGAAGAGTTATCCTTCGGTTCGTGTTCAGTGGAGAGGTCATCCTGTTGAGGTAGCGACCTGGGAGTTCGAGTTCGATATGCGGAGTTGATATCCCCATCTTTTCCCCGATTCATGTACCTTTCTATGTCTGTTCGAGGACGAACGTTTGTTTTAGAGGTGGAGATTGTGATGACCCAAAAGGTCATCTTGTGTAATTTTAACTAAACCTGCATTCCAAGGTCTTGAAGGCCTCCGTTTATCTCACCTCGATGTGTGTGCGCAGCCCGGGCGCGTAGCCGGGAAGCCTTTATGTAGAAAATTGATAAATATTGAATTTATGATAAATATTTGAATAAAGTTGACTTTGGTCAACATTTTTTATAAACGGACCCGGACCCGTGATTTGACGGTCCCGGAGGATCCGTAGGAAAATATGGGACTTGGGCGTATGCCCAGAATCGGATTCCGAGGTCCCAAGTCCGAGAAATGAATTTTTAAAGAAAATTATTTTTTGAAAAATATAAAGGCTTTTGAAAGTGAAAATTGATGTGAAACATGTGTGATCGGGCCCGTATTGTGGTTCCGGATCCCGGAACACGTTCAATAAGTTTCTTATGAGTTACCTGTGGAATTTGGTAAGAAACGGACTAAGTTTGACGTGATTCAAACTAAAAGTGGAAAATATGAGAGTTTAAGATGTTGTGAAATATTACAATGATTTCGAGGCCTAATTCGTTGTTTTTGATGTTATTTTGGTGGTGTAACTGCACGAGTGAGTCCGTAGTGTGTTTTGAGGTTGTGTGTATAATTGGTGTTGAGCCCTGAGGGCTCGGGAGAGTTTCGGGTAGGTTCCGAGGTATTTTTAGACTTAGAACACAACAGTTGCAGATCAGAAGGGGGCCAGGTCTCTGAACTTGTAGCGAGGTCCGCGGTCGACTTTTTGCGGTCCGTTGTGGGACCTTCGCGGTCGCGGTCGCCCTAGCGCGGTCCGCGGTGGAGGCCTGGGAGGGGTATATATAAACGGGATTTTCAGTTATTTTCTATTTTTCAAAACCCTAAAAACATATGAGGCAATTTTCTAAACACTCTTTCTTCTCCAAAACAATAGTAAATGATTTCTAACTCATTTTCTTTACTCCGTAACTTCTTTTTACAAAATTTCATCCTAGAATCTAGGGTTTTCATGGGGAAATCTGGAATTTTGGAAAAAAACTAAGAATATTGAAACTTGGGAATCCGTACCAAGTGATTATTATTTATGCACGAGGGGACATTTCGTGCCGAGTGATTGTGAGGTTATGCACGAGGGGACATTTCGTGTTGAGTGATTATTATTTATGCAAGAGGGGACATTCCGTGCCGAGTGTTGCTGAGGTTATAACACGAGGGGACATGCCGTGCTGTTTCTGTTTATTTTTCTTGTTAAAAGTTGTTAATTCCTGCAGTTATTTATACATTTCAGTTGTTCACTTGTCCTGTTATTTCAGTTAGTTGTTTCCCTTTACCCCAGCATGTTATCCCCCGTTTGTTGTATTTATTTTCTTATTTCCTGTTATATTATTGAATTGCACAGGTGTTATTTGTCGTCGTGTCCTAGCCTCGTCACTACTTCGCCGAGGTTAGACTCGACACTTGCTCAGTACATGGGGTCGGTTGTACTGATGTTGCACCTGCACTTCTTTATGTTGTGTAGATTACAGCGCCGGACCCAGTGGACGTTGAGCGAGGGAGTATCCTTCAGTCCACGGCGACACCGAGGTAGTCCTGCAGGCGTCCGCAGGCCTTGGCGTCACCATCGATTTCTTTTCTTCTGTCTTATCTTGTATTTCTAGACATCTACGCTTCTTTATTTCAGACTCATGTTTTTAGCAATCTTAGACTGTCCGTGACATTGTGAACCAGTTCTGGGGGTTTATGTACGAAATTTCGTAACATTTATTATATTAAGTTGATGGATTCTTAGCTTCCGCATTCTTATTTATTTATTCATGTTTATTGTTGCTCTTTTAAATATCGCAAATAAAGAAAATAGTAAATTTAACCAAAAATGTTGGCTTGTCTAGTGGGTTCAACGTTAGACATCATCACGGCTTGAAAGTGGTATTTCGGGTTGTGACACAACAACAACAACTTCAGCAGCAGAAAATGCCTTCCAAACTCCCCGTTGATCACTCGAAATCATCCCGAGGCCCTCGGGACACCAACAATGGATACAAACACATCCCATAACCTCATCCAAACTTAGTCGAGCCTTCGAAACACCAAAAACAACATGAAAACACCAAAATCACATCAAATTCAAGCCTTTGAACTTTGAAATTTCTAAATTCCACCAACGATGCTGAAACCATCCAAAACACCTCTGATTGACCTAAAATTTTGCACATACGCCCAAAATGACATTATGAACCTGCTCCAACTTCCGGAATTCCATTCTGACCCCGATAGCCTATTTTTCACTGTCGACCGGAAATCGCCAAAAACTAACTTTCGCCAATTCAAGTCTAATTCTATTCCGGACTTCGAAAATACATTCCGAACACACCCCTAAGTCCCAAATCACCTAACGAAGCTACCCGATCCATAAAATCCGCATTCCGAGGTTGTTTATCAATAAGTCAACTCCCAGTTGACTTTTCAACTATTAGGCTACTTTAAGAGACTAAGTGTCTCAATTCTCCCCACAACCACTCCGAACACTAACCATCTGATTCCAACACATCCTAAACAGTATAAACAATGCATGACCAAGCAGAAATAAAAATAACAGTGCGAATTCTACGGAACGACTGGCCGGGTCGTTACATGACGATTATAATTTCGTCTATTACCACGTTCATATCCATTGATACTTCACGGTAATAATTTTGTCTTCTTTCAGACTTATCACATATTGATATCATATTATCTTAAGGGAATGAGAAGCAAATACAATGGGATGTGTTTTCACTTCTTGTGCCCATAATCATACATGAATTTTATCATGATAAGACATAACAATTTTTACCGCTTCAGGTGGTTTTAATTTCTTGCAAACTCTATAAAAGTTATAATCAAAGTTTATTGTCTTTGCTTGCATTTAAAATCAAATTATAGAATTTCAAGAATTTAAAACAGAAAAATAAAGTAAAATACTTACCTTAAATCCAAAATTTAATCATGAAGGAAGTTCATGGAACAATTGACAATCATTATACTCAATCTCAAAGCTTCTACTTAATTGGTTAGAGTCTCGTGTTGATAACGTGTTATAAAACATAAGAGAAGAAGAAGAGTATTGCAAAGCAAAATAGGGAGAGTGAATTCTTATTGATTTTGGGATGAATTATGATGGAATAAGACCCCTCTATTTATAGGGAAAGAGTGACTTAGCCTCCAAGTAAAATCCCTAAAATCTCCCTAAAATATAGACATTCACCATAAATAAAATATTATTTATAACTCTGTCATATTTGTTTAGAGATTCTTCCATCTAATTGGGCAAAATAGAAACAACAAAACTAAAATTATCCAAATGTGTTATGAAATAATAAAAGAACAAGAATAATATTGTAGAGAAAGAGGGAGAGGGAATTCTTATTGAATTTTTGGATAAATTACAATGGAATAGGACCCCTTTATTTATAGGGAAACAGTGACTTAGCCGCCAAGTAAAATACCTAAGATCTCTCTAAAATATAGACATTCACCTTAAATAGAATTCTATTTATAACACTCCTCATTGAATGTATTCAACAAATAATGTGCCTCGTTAAAACCTTAACTAAAATAAAACTCAATGGGAAAAAAATCTAGAAAAGGAAAAAGAGTACACATGTTTAGAAATGCGCCTTTTGGTTGCCTTGTTAAAAACCTTGCAAGGAAAACTCAGTGGGACAAAACCTTGTAAGGGAAAAAGAGTGAAACGCGCATTAACTCCCCCCTGATGAGAGCATCAATTCATATCCTTGAGCCTTCGTATCCCAATCTTGTGCACTAACTTCTTGAAAGTTGACGTCAACAGAGATTTGATGAATAAATCATCCATATTAACTTCAATGAATATGTTTCACCTTGAAATTCCTCGTTATCACATTATCATGCTTATAGAGAATTGATAAATCATTCCACGTAACCTTTTCTCAAATCTTTATCTATCACGATCCAAATTACCAACCTTAGGGATCGTGATGACGCCTAACACCACACTTGCTAGGCAAGCCAATGTTAGAAGTCGATTACTAATTTTCTTAATTAATTACCTAGGCATAAATAATTATATTCAAAATGAACTTAACTAAAATAATTCCCAACAACATTAAAATAAAATAATAATAATAATAACCAACTAAATAACACGAACCACAAACTAATTATATAAATAACTCTAAGACTACCCCAGGGTCTGGTGTCACAATCCATGAACTACTACAGAATACTACAAATAATGGCTGAAAGAAATAGTGTAATTGTTCTGAATAATATAAAACAGTGTATGTAAAAATAGGAGAAGACTATCGGAATTTGCGAACGCCAGCAGATGTACCTCGTGTCTCCAAATGAATAGGTGGTCGTCTTGAAATCCTCTACTACTGAATAAAACCTGGATCTGTGCAAAAGAGAACAGAGTGTAGTATAAGTACAACCGACCCCATGTACTGAGTAAGTGTTAAGCCTAACCTCGGCGAAGTAGTGACGAGGCTAAGTCGGGCTTCAACATTTTAATCTTTAACAACAATAAATAATGACCAAGAAGAAGTCTAAACAAATAGATAATTAAGTGTTGCAACCAAATAAAATAAAATAACTCAGCTATAACCAATTCTCAAATATCTCTTCAGAGTTCGAAACTTTAACTTTAAATATAAAAAATAGTACTAAAATATTTAAAAGAGTAATAAAATAGACATTTTAGCTTTTCAAAACTTTGATTCTCTTTTTCTTGAAAAATCAGTAAAATATAAATGTAAATATCTTCCCTTATCACTCCTTGTTGCGGCGTGCAACCCGCTCCCACCTGTCCTCCCTTATTGCTCCTCCCTAAAATATCTCCCTTATTACTCCTGTTGCGGCGTGCAACCCGATCCCACCTGTCCTCCCTTATCACTCCCTGTTGCGGCGTGCAACCCGCTCCTACCAGACATATCATATCAGTTTATAAAAAATTTCACAAATCAGGCCAAGCCTTCCACAATACTTTTGTTTCAACAATTATAAATAATAAACTGCATTTTTCTTATGACTTCATCAATAACCTCTCAACCATGAAACCAACAAGAATATCAAAATATATATGTATTTATTCCATAAAAACAATATCAACCTCTCAGCCATATTTATATCACGAGGGAACCAGCTCAAACAACCAATACTCTTTCCAAACAGTCACAACAATAACTAACAACAATTCAACAAGGCCAAATAGTCATAGAAACAATAATGAACATGTAACAGTTAAGACCATAATCAAATAAGTGGAGAACGGGAAAGGAGATCATACTTTAGCAAACACTTTGGGTGGTGCATAGATACTCGTCACCACACCTATACACCACGCCCATGCAATTCACATAACAAACAAGTGGGGAGTCCTATTCCCTCAAGCTAAAGTTAGGCCAAACACTTAACTCAATTCCGCAGGCCACTCGCTGCTCAATTGTTGATTTTCCCTTTGAATTCACCTCTAACTTGCTCGAATCTAATCAAAATTAACTTAATATCATTAACTAATGCTAAAGGAACTAACTTTATTGAAAATATAATTTTTCCTAAGCTTTTCTCAAAAAACTTGAAAATCCGACACTGGGCCTGTTTGGTCTACACTCGGGGTTCGGACCAAATTACGTTTACCCATTCACCCACGAACCCAAATATGCTATTGGTTTTGAAATCCGACCTTAATTTGATATAAAAATTTGATTTTTACAAAACTCCCTAATTTTACCCAAATCCTAAGTTTTTACCATGAAAATTCTTTGTCTTTACTTTAAAAGTGATGCAAAATAGTAAGGAATTGAAAGAACAAAGTTTGGAATTGATTACCTATGACTTGGGGATGAATATTGTTGAAGAAAATCATTTTTAGGGCTGAAAACCTCGAAATTTTGGTGAAGAAGGTGTTCTGTCCGTTCTTTAAGAGGTATTTATATTAGCTGGACTGGTCAACTGTGCGATCGCGGATAAAAAGGTGCGATCGAACAGTGTAAGGGATTTTTGGTCAGTGTTATCGCATGGGGAGGGGTGCGATCGCACATGGTATTGGATTTCCCTCCCCCACACCATAATTTAAAGCAATGCTATGGCACAGCTACTGGTGCGTTCACACAGGTTTGGAGCTGCTAGCCTGTGCGATCGCAGGCTTCTGAGTGCAATCGCACAACACAAATCCTGGGACCCCTAAAGACTACACTATGCGATCGCGGTCATACCTATGCGATCGCACAGTACAAAAACCTAGACACCAGATTTTGAAAAACCAGCAGTCATTTTCAAGTGTGAAACACCCCGTGGCCTACCCGAAACTCACCCGAGCCCTCGGGGCTCCAAACAAATCATGAACGCAAGTCTATAAATATCATAGAGACTTGCTCGAGCGATAAAACCATTAAAATAACATGTAAATGTATGAATTAAACCTCAAAACTCATCATTTTCATAAAAAACTCTTAAAGTTCATAATTTCTCAACCGGATGTCCGAATCACGTCAAACGAACACCGTTTTTCACCAAATTTCACAGTTAATCCCTAAATATCATAACAAAGCTGTTCCGGGCTCCGAAACCAAAATACGAATCCGATATCAATAATTTTTAGCATTATTTCTTTTCTTTAATATCAGCAAAACAATTTATTTCAAAAATTGATTTCTAATGCTTGGGACCTCGGAATTCATTTTCGGGCATACGCCCGAGTCCCATATTTTACTGCGGACCTCCCAGGATCGTCGGAACACCGATCCGGGTCCGTTTACTCAAAATGTTGACCCAAGTCAACTTTTACCAAATTTAAATTCTAAAAATCACTATTTCTCACATTTTCACATAAAAGCTTTCCGGTTTCACGCCCGGACTGCGCACGCAAATCGAGGTATTTAATTTTAGTCTTTTTTTTCTTTTAAGCATGGAACAGAGTCTAATTTTATGAAATGACCCTTTGGGTCATCACAATCTCCACCTCTAAAACATACGTTCGTCCTCGAACGGACATTTTAAATTACTTGAAGTGGCGAACAAGTGTGGGTATCTACTCTGCATGTCTGACTCGGACTCCTAAATAGCTGCCTCAACGGGCTGGCCTCTCCACTGCACTCGAGCTGAAGGAAAACTTTTAGATCGCAATTGGCGAACCTGCCGGTCTAAAATAGCTACCGGCTCCTCCTCATAAGTCAAGTCTTTGTCCAATTGGACAGAGCTGAAATCTAACACGTAGGACGGGTCACCATGATATATCCGGAGCATAGACACATGGAATACCGGATGAACTGAGGATAACCCTGGAGGCAATGCAAGTCTTTAAGATACCTCCCCCACGTTATCAAGAATCTCAAACGGCCCGATATACCTAGGGCTCAACTTGCCCTTCTTCCCAAACCTCATAACACCCTTCATGGGCGACACACGAAGCAATACTCTCTCTCCAACCATGAATGCTACATCACGAACCTTAGGATCGGCATAACTCTTTTGCCTAGACTGAGCTGCGCGAAGTCTTTCCTGAATAATCTTGACCTTATCTAAGGCCTCCTGAACCAAGTCGGTACCCAACAACCGAGCCTCTCCTAGCTCGAACCATCCAACTGGCGATCTGCACTGTCTAGCATATAACGCCTCATAAGGAGCCATCTGAATGCTCGACTAATAACTATTATTATAAGCAAACTCCGTTAACGGCAAGAACTGATCCCATGAACCTCCAAAATCAATAACACAAGCGCGGAGCATGTCCTCCAATATCTAAATGGTACGCTCGGATTGCCCGTCAAGATGAGGGTGAAATGTTGTACTCAACTCCACTCGGGTACCCAACTCTCGCTGAACCGCCCTCCAAAAGTGCGAAGTAAACTGCGTACCCCGATCAGAAATAATAGACATAGGCACCCCATGAAGGCGAACAATCTCCCGAATATACAACTCAGCCAACCGCTCTGAAGTATAATTACTAGACACTGGAATGAAGTGTGTTGATTTAGTCAGCCTATCCACAATAACCCAAACCGTATCGAACTTCCTCTGAGTCTGTGGGAGCCCAACAACGAAGTCCATAGTGATACGCTCCCACTTTCACTCAGGAATCTCTATCTGCTGAAGCAAACCACCAGGTCTCTGATGCTCATATTTTACCTGCTGACAATTTAAGCAACGAGCCACATAAGCCACAATGTCCTTCTTCATCCTTCTCCACCAATAATGTTGTTTCAAATCTTGGTACATTTTTGCTGCACCTGGGTGAATAGAATACTTGGAGTTGTGAGCCTCCTCAAGGATCAATTCACGGAGGACATATACATTAGGCACACACAACCTACCTTGCATCCTCAAAATTCCATCATCTCCAACTGTAACCTGCTTGGCATTGCCGTGCCGAATCGTGTCCCTAAGGACCGCCAAATGTGGGTCATCATCCTGCCGCTCTCGGATACGATCAATTAGAGAAGACCAAGCGACAATATAAGTTAGGACACTGCTAGGAGAAATATCCAACCTCACGAACTGATTAGCCAAAGTCTGAATGTCTGAAGCCAACGGTCTATTGCCAACTGGGATATACGCAAGACTGCCCATACTCACCGCCTTTCTACTCAATGCATCGGCCACCACATTGGCCTTCCCCAGGTGATACACTATAGTGACATCATAATCTCTTAACAACTCTAACCACCTCCGCTGCCTCAAATTTAGATCTTTCTGCTTGAATAAGTACTGAAGGCTGCGATGGTCAGTAAAAAGCTCACATGGCACGCCATAAAGATAGTGCATCCAAATTTTCAAAGCATGTACAATAGCTGCCAACTCTAAATCATCAACAGGGCAATTCTTCTCATGGACTTTCAACTGCCGAGACGCACACGCAATCACCCTGCCATCCTGCATCAACACTGATCCAAGGCCAATTCGAGAAGCATCACAATACACCGTGAAAGAACCCGAATTTGATGGTAACACCAACACCGGTACTTAAGTCAAGGATGTGTTGAGCTTCTGAAAGCTCGCCTCGCACTCGTCTTACCATGTAAATAGGGCACCTTTCTGAGTCAATTTAGTCACTAGGGCTGCTATGGATGAAAACCCCTCCACAAAACGATGATAGTAACCGGCCAAACCCAAGAAACTCCTAATATCCGTGATTGTGGTGGGTCTAGGCCAGTTCTTGACTACCTCTATCTTCTTAGGATCGACCTGAATACCCTTGGCTGATATAATATGACCCAAAAAGGCTACAGAATCTAACCAGAACTCACATTTAGAAAACTTAGCATACAACTGATTATCCCTCAAAGTTTGGAGTGCTATACGAAGATGCTGCTTATGCTCTTCCCAAGCCTTAGCATATGAAATTACCCGGCTGGGAGAACGACTAGGAGTCCCTTTCCATTCTAATCGAGGAAACCCCGGTAAAGCTAGAGTAACTGTCTTGGCGTGACAGTCTAAAATGGCATAGTAGGGCGACAACCAATCCATGTCCAATATAATATCAAAGTCAACCATGTCTAGGAGAAGAAGATAAACACTAGTTTCAAGACCTTTAATGACTACTACGCACGAACGATATACTCGATATACCACAATAGCATCCCCCACCGGTGTAGATACATAAAAAGGAAAACTCAAGGGATCACGGGGCACATTCAAATACGAGGCAAAAAAGGATGAAACATACGAATAAGTAGACCCCGGATCAAACAAAACGGAAGCAACTCTATCACAAACTGAGATGATACCTGTAATAACCGCGTCGGAGGATTTTGCCTCAAGTCTAGCTGGAAAAGCATATAGTCGGGGTGGAGCCCCACCACCCTGAACTACACCTCTGGGAGGACCTCCAACTCTAGCAGGCTGACCTCCACTTCTAGCTATCTGTCCTCCACCTCTAACATTCTGGTCTCTACCTCTGACTACCTGACCCCCACCCCTTGTTGGCTGGGCAGGTGATATTGCAACTGGTGTCGGAACTATGGCACGAGAACCCTGGTACAGATGCTGACTGCTCAAAAATTTCGGACAAACTCTCCGAACATGCCTATATTCACCACATTCAAAACATCCCTCCTGATATGAGGATTGACCCTGACGAACCGGCTGACAACAATAATAACTCTACAGAGGAGGTTCTCTATAGGAGCTGAAGGAGCACTGTAGACTGGCTGAGTAGAAGGAGGTGCATAAGAACCACGACCCCCTGAAGTACCATGTGAAACCTGTAGCGCTGAATGGAATGGCCTGGATGAATGGCCTCTGCTAAATGAAGTCCCGCCTCCAGATGAGGCACCACTGAAAACACCGAAATGGCGAGGCCTCTTGTCTGACCCCTGACCTCCCATCACAAGAACTGACTCAACCCTCCTAGCTATATTAGTTGTATCCTGAAGAGAAATCTTGGATCCTGTCTCCTTGGCCATCTACAACCTGATGGGCTGAGCAAGGCCATCACTAAACCGTCTGACCCTTTCCCTCTCGGTGGGCGATATAAGCATAACATGTCTAGCCAGATCCACAAAACGAGTCTCATACTGAGTCACAATCATGTTACCCTGTTGTAGTCGCTCAAACTGATGACGTTTATCTTCTCGAGTAGTGACAGGTAAGAACTTCTCCAAAAAGAGATAGGAAAATTGATCCCAAGTCAGATCTGGTGATCCCGCTGGCCTAGTCAACAAATAATCTCTCCACCATTTCTTGGCGGAACCAGTCATCTGAAAAGCTACAAAATCGACCCCATTGGTCTCCAAAATACCCATACTACGCAACACCTCATGACAATTGTCCAGATATTCCTGAGGGTCCTCTGAAGTAGCACCACTGAAATGGACAAGGAATAGCTTAATGAACCTGTCAAGTCTTCACAAAGCATCTGATGACATGGCTGCCCCATTAGCGGGCGGCACTGCTGCAACTGGCTGAATTACCCCAATGGGATTGGCCACTGGAGTCTGAACCTGAGGAGTAGTTTGAACTGGAGTGTGAGTAGTAGGAGTCGGGACCCTCCTCCAGCTTGAGATACGACTGCTGCAACGGGAAAGGTGTCAGTCTGGGCCACACTCTCCATAAGTCCCACTAAGCGGACCAAAGCATCCTGAAGAACTGGAGTAGCAATAAACCCCTCGGGAACCTGAGATTGTCCCGCTGGGACAGTCTGAGTCGGAACCCCCTCATTAATCTCAATCTGGGGTTCCGCAGCTGTGGCTGCTGCCTGAGCAATGGGTTGAGTCCTGCCCTTGCCTCGACCTCTGGCGTGGCCTCGGCCTCTTCCCCTAGTAGGAGCTGCTGCTGCTGGAGGTCCGAAATTCTAGTCAGCGGAAGATGAAGCACGTGTTCTCGCCATCTGCGAGAGAATAGAAGAATCCAAATCAGCATTTGAGATACAAGAATCGCACGATAGAATAGAAATAAAATGGAGTTGTTTCCTAACTCAATAGCCTCTGAGAGATAAGTACAGACGTCTCTGTACCGATCCTTAAGACTCTACTAAGCTTGTTCGTGGATTGTGAGAACTAAGTAAACCTAGTGCTCTGATACCAACTTGTCACGACCCAAACTCCCAACCTTAGGGATCGTGATGGCGCCTAACACCACACTTGCTAGGCAAGTCAATGTTAGCATTCGATTGACCAACTTTCTTAATTAAATTACTTAAGCATAAATAAAACAATTTAAAATGGACTTAATTAACATAATTTCCAACAACCTCAAAACAAAATAATAATAATAACCAACTGACTGAAACAAACCACGAACTAGTTATATAAATAACTCTAAGACTACCCCAAGGTCTGGTGTCATAATCCATGAACTACTACAGAATACTACAAATAATGGCTGAAAGAAATAGTGTAACTGTTCTGAATAATATAAAACAGTGTATGTAAAAATAGGAGAAGTCTCTCGGAATCTGCGAACGCCGGCAGATGTACCTCGTGTCTCCAAATGAATAGGTGATCGTCCTGAAATCCTCTACTGCTGAATAGAATCTGGATCTGTGCAAAAGAGCACAGAGTGTAGTATCAGTACAACCGACCCCATGTACTGAGTAAGTGCCGAGCCTAACCTCGGCGAAGTAGTGACGAGGCTAAGTCTGGCTTCAACATTTTAATCTTTAACAACAATAAATAATGAGCAAGAAGAAGCCTAAACAAATAGATAATTAAGTGTTGCAACCAAATAAAATAAAATAACTCAGCTATAACAAATTCTCAAATATCTCTTCAGAGTTCCAAACTTTAACTTTAAATAAAAAAAATAGTACTAAAATATTTAAATAGTATTAAAATAAACATTTTAGCTTTTCAAAACTTTGATTCTCTTTTTCTTGAAAAATCAGTAAAATATAAATGTAAATATCCTCCCTTATCACTCCTTGTTGCGGCGTGCAAACCGCACCCACCTGTCCTCCCTTATTGCTCCTCCCTAAAATATCTCCCTTATTACTCCTGTTGCGGCGTGCAACCCGATCCCACCTGTCCTCCCCTATCACTCCTTGTTGCGGCGTACAACCCGCTCCCACCAGACATATCATATCAGTTTATTCAAAATTTCATAAATCAGGCCAAGCATTTCACAATACTTTTGTTTCAACAATTATAAATAATAAAATGGATTTTTCTCATGACTTTATCAATAACCTCTCAACCATGAAACCAACAAGAATATCAAAATATATACGCATTTATTCCATAAAAACAATATCAACCTCTCAGCCATATTTATATCACGAGGGAACCATCTCAAACAACCAATATTCTTTCCAAACAGTCACAACAATAACTAACAACAATTCAACAAGGCCAAATAGTCATAGAAACAATAATGAACATGTAACAGTTAAGACAATAATCAAATAAGTGGAGAACGGGAAAGGGGATCATACTTTAGCAAACACTTTGGGTGGTGCATAAATACTCGTCACCACACCTATACACCACGCCCATGCAATTCACATAACAAACAAGTGGGGAGTCCTATTCTCTCAAGCTAAAGTTAGGCCAAACACTTACCTCAATTCCGCAGGCCACTCGCTGCTCAATTATTGCTTTTCCCTTTGAATTCACCTCTAACTTGCTCTAATCTAATAGAAATTAACTTGATATCATTAACTAATGATAAAGGAACTAACTTTATTGAAAATATAATTTTTCCTAAGCTTTTCTCAAAAAAGTGAAAATCCGACCCTGGGCCTGCTTGGTCTACACTCGGGGTTCGAACCAAATTACGTTTACTCATTCACCCACGAACTCAAATATGCTATTAGTTTTGAAATCCGACCTTAATTTGATATAGAAATTTAATTTTTACAAAACTCCCTAATTTTATCCAAATCCTAGATTTTTACCATAAAAATTCTTTGTTTTTGCTTTAAAAGTGATGCAAAATAGTAAGGAATTGAAAGAACAAAGTTTGGAATTGATTACCTATGACTTGGGGATGAAAATGTTGAAGAAAATCATTTTTAGGGCTGAAAACCTCGAAATTTTGGTGAAGAAAGTGTTATGTCTGTTCTTTAACATGTATTTATATTAGCTGGGCTAGGCAACTGTGCGATCGCGGATCAAGAGGTGCGATCACACAGTGTAAGGGATTTTTTGTCAGTGTTATCGCATGGGAAGGGGTGCGATCGCACAGGGTGTTGGATTTCCCTCCCTCATGCCAAAATTTAAAGCAGTGCTATCGCACAGCTACTGATGCGTTCGCACAGGGATGGGGCTGCTGGCCTGTGCGATCGCAGGCTTCTGAGTGCAATCACACAACACAAATCCTAAAGACTACACTATGCGATCACGGTCATACCTATGCGATCGCACAGTACAAAAACCTGGACACCAGATACTGAAAAACCAGCAGTCATTTTCAAGTGTGAAACACCCGTGGCCTACCCGAAACTCACCCAAGCCCTCGGGGCTCAAAACAAATCATGCACGAAAGTCTATAAACATCATACGGACTTGATCGTGCAATAAAATCATGAAAATAACATGTAAATATATGAATTAAACCTCAAAACTCATCATTTTCATCAAAAACTCTTAAAGTTCATAATTTCTCAACCGGATGTCCGAATCAGGTCAAACGAAACACCGTTTTTCACCCAATTTCACAGTTAATCCCTAAATGTCATAACAAAGCTATTTCGGTCTACGAAACTTAAATACGGATCTGATATCAATGATTTTTAGCATTATTTCTTTTCTTTAATATCAGCAAAACAATTTCATTCAAAAATTGATTTCTAAGGCTTGGGACCTCGAAATTCATTTCTGGGCATACGTTCGAGTCCCATATTTTACTGCGGACCTTCCGGGATCGTCGGAACACAGATCCGGGTCCGTTTACTCAAAATGTTGACCAAAGTCAACTTTTACCAAATTTAAATTCTAAAAATCACTATTTCTCACATTTTCACATAAAAGCTTTCCGGTTTCACGCACGGACTGCGCACAAAAATCGAGGTATTTAATTTTAGTCTTTTTTTTTTGCTTTTAAGCATGGAACAGAGTATAATTTTATAAAATGACCCTTTGGGTCATCACATTATCATGTTCCCCCCCTCCCCCCCCCCCCCCNATTTGGTTCCTGACCCTGAACCACTTGTGAGGGGAGAATGTAATATACTTTCGTATATAATGTATATCTAACTGATATAGATAAACTTTGTTCTCATAAGCAATAGTTTAGCTATTAAGTGGAGGCACTCAATAAATTATTTTGCTAAATCAATTGTGATATAAACCAACTTATCAGGATAAACTATCTTGAATAGAAAATCTAGTAATTATGGTCTAAATTAAATTATTGAGCAAGTTACCTCGCAAATATCAGGTTGCGGGTTAATAATAATCGCACTTGTAACCATCTCATGCATCTTATTTGGTATACATGATAGGTGAATGAGCCCATATTCACCTTTGATAAATTTCAGAATTCAAGGGATTCAATCCCAATTTTTGTCGGTATAATAATGTGTGCATTCGATTTATCGATTCGATTTTGACCCTTATAGATAATTACTTATCGATTATCGATTTATACATATGCTTATCGTTATCGTTTCAATAAGGTTTTGATTTCAATTTATCGATTTTTGGGGCTTATCGATTAGGTTATCGATTACACCAATAAGAAAATTGTGTATGGACAAAAAGAAGCTAAAATAAGACGAACACTATTTATAACATAAAAATTGTATCAACAAGCACATGCAACGAAACTAAAGTAAGGGATAAAATGTATGCCACCGACATCTCTCTTCATCTCTCTGGTTAGACTATGAAAAAGACATCACTCACCATCTTTCTGGTTCTCCCACTACCATTCAATAGCTATTGCAACCTTTCATTAGTGTCAAGTTTCATCATTAGACGTTTTGCTTATAATGAACTTTACATTCTTAAGTAGAGTTATTTGCTTGTAAGGTCAGTGACTTATCCTTCTTTTAATTCATCTAACATGATGCTTCTCTTGTTTGTAGGGGAAAGATGTGGGCACTCAGTACAGGTCTGAAATTTACTTCTACACTCCCGAGCAAGAGAAAGAAGCTTTAGAATCCCGGGACAGACACCAGAAGCTTCTGAACATGAATATTGCTACTGAGATTTTGCCAGCTAAGAAATTTTACAGAGCTGAGGAGTATCATCAGCAGTACCTTGCGAAGGGGGGGTTGCTTTGGTTCAAAGCAGTCTGCTGAGAAAGGTTGCAATGATCCCATTCGATGCTACGGTTAAGATGTTTTCATTTTCGCGATAAAAATAAATTTAGGTGTATCTATTCTTCTAATCTAGGGTAAAGGAAAGGGTATTATAGAATAAGGGTATATTTGTCTTTTTAGTATATCTTATCGGTTTATTGATAAACCGATAACCGAAGAGGACAAAATCGAAATTGAAATCGATAAATTGATAAACCGATAACAAATAATCGATTCGATTTATCGATAAACCGATTCGAATGCACACCCCTACGCGAGAACAAGCAAAATAAGAGAATTCATAAAGAACTTTCTAGTTCTTTAATATTTACTCATGTGAATTCTCTTTTATTTTTGCACATCATACTTAAATTGATATGGCCAAACCAGTTATGTCAACTTAATAAATTATTAATATTGATAAAGTTCATGTTTACACCATGACGTGTGCAATTATGAATAAACTCCAAGTTTATTATGATATGGGTTTTTATATCAATATCCACTTTATTGTGGTATTCTTTTATTTGTGTAGTACAAACTGGATAATAAAGCGGGTAGCTTTTCACATACATATTACCCCGCTACAAGTTATAATAATTTATTTATAGTCTCAATATAACCAACCGCTTTCGCGAATACTTTACAAACTCAATAAGTTTCTTTGAGACTTACTACAACACAATAAATTGACATGATAATCAATTATATTCCTCCAAAATAGTAGTAATAATTGGCTCTTCCAGAGCTCTCAACTAATTTAGTACTATCATAGATTCATCAACATCCATATGGTGAATATCACTTTTAAATAGAAAGTTGTAAATTATGGTCATTGTCAAAATTATATGCAAGATCTGTTTCTTGCATTACAGTTATCCTTTAGTAATCACATTGCCAAAATATTTTGGCGTACCATAGTATGTGACCAATGATCATTCATGCCATAATAATGATATTATTTTCTTATTTCATCTCAAAGCCTCCTCCTAGAGGTGAGTGTGGTATATTCACTACCACTAGCACGTTCATATTCTTCCAAGAATGGATATGTAATTCATAAATCAGATGTTGTCACTTTCACATCATGAATGAACCATAATCATCGATATGTGCTTTACAAAATCTCATGTCAAATCGATGACAAATATTATTTTCAAAGAGTGAAAGATTATTGTGAGAATTCTTATTATTCTCGTTATCACAATGATGACGAATATAATTTCGAATATTTCCACGTCCACATCCATTGATACCCTTACGGTAATAATTTAATCTTCTTTCTGACTTATCACATATTGCTATCACATTTCTTAAAGGGAATGAGAATAAAGAAAATTCAATGGGACGGATTTCCACTTCTTGTACTCACGGTCATACATGACTTTGATTATGAAAAAACATAGAAATTTTACCAATTCGAGTGGTTATAATTTCTTACTAACTCCATTAGAGTTATAATCAAAATTTATTTTCTTTGCTTGTATTTAAAATTAAATTATAGAATAAAAGAGGAAAATACAGTAAAATACATACCTTAAATCCAGAGTTTAATCATGAAGGAAGTTCATGGAATAATTGACTGTGATACCCCAAAGGGGTCATTTTAAGAATTTAGACCCAATTCTAGGCTTATTAGCCTAAAAAGACTAATTTTAAGTACCTCAATTTGCGTGCGCAGTCTAGGCATGAAACCAAAAGGCTTTTATGTTTAAATATGAGAAATAGTAATTTCTAGAGTTAAAATTTGATTATAGTTGACTTTGGTCAACATTTTGAGTAAACGGACTTGGATCTGTGTTTCGACGATCCCGGGAGGTCCGCAGTAAAATATAAGACTTGGGCGTATGCCCGAAAATGAATTCCGAGGTCCCAAGCCTTAGAAATCAATTTTTGAAAGAAATTGTTTTGTTGAAATATTAATGAAATAAAGAAAAGAATTAATATTTGAAATCATTGGTATCGGGCCCGTATTTATGGTTTCGGAATTTGGTACAGATTTGTTATAGTATTTAAAGCTTTACTGTGAAATTTGGTGAAAAATGGAGTTCGTTTGACGTGATTCGGACATTCGGTTGAAAAGTTATGAAATTTAAGTGTTCTTGATGAAAATGATGAGTTTTGAGGTTTAATTTACAGTTTTACATGTTATTTTCATGATTTGATCGCACGAGCAAGTACGTATGATACTTTTAGACTTGCGTGCATGTTTGGCTTAGAGCCCCGAGGGATCGGGTGAGTTTCAAATAGGTTTGGGTTGTGTTGCGCTCGTTCTTTCTTATGCTTCGACATTGTTTCTTCAAGCATAAATGATATCATATTGAACAAATAAGCTTCGATTTTTGTTTTAAATGAAGTATTAGATCCGTATCGTAATTATGGACCTGTAAAAAAAAAGAATCATCGAATTTGGACATCGTATGAGGATGTTGTGGTCATTTTACTAAGGTTGCCAGATTTTTTATGTTAATTACGAAATTGCGCCCGACGGCGTATTAAAAATCTGCACTATTTGCAAATATTAAAACGTACATATCTCCTTCATTACAAAGTCAAATTGAGTGATTCAAAAGCCTAAATTAACTAGAATTTCACAAGGAATCCATTGAACACATAAAAATCGAGTTTTGAGATTGTTTGGCATGAGAAACGAGGCAGAATATCTGGCAGAAAAATATATTAAAAACGGGCAGACCTTCTTCTTCAAATTTTCGAACCCTACAGCCCTAGGAGCGAATTTCTTCACCAAATATCATCCTCAAGTCATAGGTAATAAATTATAAACTTTACTCTTTCAATTACCCATTATTTTTCATCACTTTTAAATAAAACACTAAGAATTTTCATGGTAAAAATTGAGGGTTTGGGTAGAATTAGGGAATTTTGTAAAAAACGAATTTTTACCTCGAATTGAGGTCGGATTTCGAGACTAATTGTATATTTGGGTTCGTGGATGAATAGGTAAACGTAATTTGGTCCGAACCCCGAGTTTAGACCAAGCGAATCCGGAGTCGGGTTTTCACTTTTTTGAGAAAACTTAGGAAAAATTATAATTTTCAATAAAGTTAGTACCTTTAGCCTTAACTAATGATAATGAGTTAATTATGATTAGATTCGAGCAAGGTAGATCAATATTCTAAAGGAAAAGTTGTAATTGAGCAGTGAGTGGCCTGCGAAATTGAGGTAAGTGTTTGGTCTAACTTTGACTTGAGGGAATAGGAATCCCCACTTATTTGCTATGTGAAATGCATGGGCGTGGTGTATAGGTGAGGTGACGAGTATCTATGCACCACCCAATATGCCTGTTAATCATGATCCCTTTCCCGTCCCAACCTAATTGATTCTTGTCTTAATTGTTCTATGTCCATTATTGTTTCTATGACTACTTGATCTTGTTATTTTATTGCTAGATATTGTTGTGGTGTGGTTATTTTGGAAAGAGTATTGGTTGTTTTAGCTGGATTCCTTGTGGTACAAAACGGTTGAGAGGTATATATATATATATATATATATTCCCGTTGGTTTCATTTTTGATAATATTGAGGAATGCAGTTTAACTGTTTTATGATTGTTGAGGTTTACGTGGTTGTTTGGTTTCAATTGATTGTCGCCAATTGTTGTGGCAAGTGTATTAAAAGTGTTGGATGTTCTCTTGATTTTATCATGGTACATAAAGACTGAGCTGGGTTGACAGCGTTACATTGTTTACATATATTCTGGTTGGTTTTATTGTGAAATGATATTCCTTGAAGCTTACGAGCTATACTGTTTTCTGTTTGAAATTTATTGAAATAAAAGTGTTGTGAAAGGCTTGGCCTGAACTGTGAAAGTTTTTGATGAATAAACAAAATTGGTGTGATAAGGGAGTTGTGATAAGGGTGGATAATTGATTGTGATATTGTAAATAGGTGGGATCAGGTTGCACGCCGCAACACGACAATGATAAGGAGAATATGCATGTTTTATTGTTTATAAAATAAAGGCTAAAACACTCATTGTTTTATTTTCACTATTTCATACTCTGCTTTTGCTATTATTTTAAAGTAAAACTTGTTCTATTTTACGGAAGGATTTTAGGAGTAACTCTCACTGTGAAGCTCGAAGTTGAAAGAATTGGCCAAGGTTTGACTTTTGAGTACTTTACCGGGGATCGGAGTTTCGACGATTCCGGTAGGTCCGGATGGTGATTTTGTACTTGGGCGTATGCCCGGAATTTCATTTGGATATTTCTAAAAGGTTTCGGCATCATTTGGCGGAAGTTGGCAATTTAAAGGTTTAGAATTTTCCTAGGTTTGACCATAGTTTGAATTTAAGGCTACCGGGTTCGAATTTTGACTAAGGAACTTCGAATAGGTCTGTTTCGTCATTTGGAACTTGCCTACAAAATTTGGTATCATTTGGAGTTGATTTGATATGGTTCGAACGCTTGGTTGCGATTCTAGAAGTTCTTGAAGTTCATTGTAATTTTCATGTGTTTTGGCGTTCATGATTCTAGAGGTTATTGCAGTGTTTTGATCACGCGAACAAGTTCGTGTTATGTTTTTGGACTTGTGTGGGTATTTGGTTTGGAGCCTCGGGGGCTCGAGTGAGTTTCGGGTCAGCTTCAGAGTGCTTGTCAAGAATTGTGTGTGCTAGTACTGGTGTCATCGCAATTGCGATGAGAAGGTCGCAAATGCGACCCCCGTATTTGTGAGTAATTTCTCGCATTTTCGAACCAGGTGAGGATTGGGCTTCAATTGCAAATGCGATACTGGAGTCGCATTTGCGACTCTAGGCTGTCCGCTTTTGCGAAGACAGTGTTTGCTTTTGCGGCTACTATTGCTTCGCATTTGCGAAAGCTTGCTCGCAAAAGTGATCTTCATATGGTCTGTATGGGGTCACTTTTGCGGAGGTCGCATTTGCGAACCCCATGTCGCAATTTGCAACCTACTTATAGCTGAGTACTCCGAGTTTTAGCTTCATTTTGATATATTTTGAACCCTAGCCACAATGGGAGGCGATTTTATGGAGCGATATTAATACCAAACCATTGGGTAAGTACCTCTAATCAATTTTCAATTATATTTTGTGATTATACCTAAGATCAAACATCAAATTCATGAGAATCTAAAGGACAATTTGGGGAAAATTGTAAAATCTTTCAAATGTAAAATGATGATTCAAGGACGAATGGATGTCGGAAATTGTTAATTTTGGTATGGTAGAACTCGTATCGGAATGGGTGTTCGGATTTTATAAATTTTATCGGGTTCTGAGGTGTGGTCCAGGGGGGAGTAGTTGACTTTTGTTGACTTTTTTGCAAATTGCATAAGGATCATAGCTTTGTTAATTGAAATTATTTTCTCTTGCATTGTTTGATGTATTTACGTCGTCCTTGGCTAGATTGAGCCGAGCGGTGGTGAATTGGTAAAGGAAAAGCTAAATTGAGTATTGAGTTGGTCGAATTGAGGTAAGTGTCTTGTCGAACTTTGTGTGGAGGAAACTACCCCTTAGTGTCACGACCCGAAATCGCACCTTTCAGAACGTGACTGCGTCTAACGTTGAACCCGCTAGACAAGCCAACGTACACAACATTTGACATCTATAAACAACGTAACAGTATTTAAAGCCATTAACCTTCAAAACCTTTACTAGAATATCCTGAATCATGAACTTTCAACTTTTACTGAAACATCCCAAATCACTTCAAAAGTCTTACAGCAGAAAAATAATAATATTTCAAAACGCATAATGAAATGATAAAGACAACAATATCGCAAAATCCTAAAACCGGGGTGTCACAACCTCACGGACTAGCTATAAGAATACTAAATACAAGTCTGAAAGGAAATACAGTATTGTCTTTAGAACTGAAAGAGAAGTAAGACAATAGGACAGTATAGCAGAAGAGACTCCAGGGTCCACGAACGCTAGTGGTATACCTTGAAGCACAATGTGGACTGAAGGTGACTCCCTCAGAACGGTCCATGGGGTCCGGGAGCGGGATCTGCACAACATAAAGAAGTGCAGCGTAGTATCATTACAACCGACCCCATGTACTGAGTAAGTGCCGAGCCTAACCTCGGTTGAAGTAGTGACGAGGCTAGACTTGACAATAACGATAACTTGTCCTATTCTACAGCAGGTAACAGTGATAATACGAGACAAGAGANCCAATAAAAGTCATGGCACGACATTAACCTTCGTGCTTATAATAAATATGAATCGTGTCACGGCATCACCCTTCGTGCTTTACAGTCTTCCTCACTATGCAATGTAATCAAGTATTATGGCACGACATCACCCTTCGTGATTTTACTCTCTTCCTCACCAAACAACAACAGATAAAATGGCAAGGGGTACAACATAGTGGAAATAAGCAGTTCAAAACACCCGGCAAGGGGAAAACATCAATTAGTAGCTCAAGAAATGCCCGGCAAGGGTCTCAGCTATAACCAATCACCTCAATCGCATACTCTCCACTTGTATTATCATTCGTATCAACACTTCTCAAACTCAACAGCCAATACTTCCAATCAAGAATAAATTACCAAGTAAAGACAATCTCATAATATGCCAAACATGGAGGAAATACTGCAATTTCTATCAAAATAGACTCACGGGCATACTTGACACCCATTGCATAGGTACTCGTCACCTCACCTATGCAATGAACATGATAATCACTTAGCACATAGCAAATAATACCTATTCCCTCACCAAAGTTAGGCAAGACACTTACCTCGGTCCAAAGTATAGCAATCAACCCTCTAAGACCGTCTTTCCTTTATAATCCGACTCCGAAACAACGATATCTAGGCATAATTAATTCAATAATATCAATAAAGACTCAATAACACAATCCCATAGCCTAGATATTCAATTTCTAGCATTCTTCCAAAAATACAAAAACTCGACCCCGAGCCCACGTGGTCTAAACTCGAGGTTCGGACCAAAACCCGTTCATCCATTACCCCACGAGTTCAAATATGTAATTAGTTTTAAGATCCGACCCCAAATTGTGGTTGAATCACCCAATTTTCCCAAAAACCTAATTCTACCCAAAACCCCTAATTTCTACTTGGTTTTATGATTTTTGGCCTAGATTTCTAATGATTATGAAAGAAAGTGGAATAAATAGAAGTTGAAATAACTTACCCAAAGGTTTATTGAAGAGTCCTAGCTTGGGGGTCGACAATGGAGGTTGGAGGAGGAGAAGAAGGCTGAAAATAGAAAAGTCACGTGTAGAGTATTTTGTTTTTAAGACTTAAAGATAACTGGGCGATTTTGTTCTCTGCGATCGCAGAGCTTGAAGTTTTTCTACTATGCGATCGCATAACAAGGGGGTGGGATCGCGGAAGGGAGCGGGCCAGGCATCTGCGATCGCAGACGAAACTACGGGATCGCAGAGAGATACTACCCAGCCCCCACCTGACTCCACTGACACACTATGCGATCGCGGAAGACGAGATGCGATCGCATAGTGCAACCTAGTTGCCCCTTCACCTAAGCCTATGCGATCGCGAAGAAGGAATGCGATCGCAGAACGTTCAGACTCCCTACACTGCGATCGCAGACCCATCCATGCGATCGCAGAGAACAACAGGCCCTCCCCCACTCTCAACTCTATGCGATCACATTTCCACCTATGTGATCGCATAGACTAACCTACCAGACACCAGAAGCTGCAATTAAATACCAGATTTTTTAAGTTTTCACACCCCGTTAGCTACCCGAAACTCACCGGAGCCCTCGGGGCTCAAAACCAAAAACACACACGACTCCCAAAACATCCTACAGACTTATTCCAGCTTTTAAATCACCAAAATATCATCAAAAACAAGGAATTAAACCTTAAAACTCATTGAATTTCCTCAAAACTTCATAAAGCTTAATATTTTTCCAATTTTGATCTGAATCACGTCATTTCAAGTCCGTTTTACACCAAATTTCACAGATAAGTGACATAACATATAATAAACCTGTTTCGGGCTTCAAAACCATAATACGGGCCCGGTTACCCAGTTTTTCACATAATAATTTATTTTCAAAACCCTTTATTATTTTCAGAAAACAATTTCTTTAAAAATTCATTTCTCGGGCTTGGGACCTCGGAATTTGCTTCCGGGCATACGCCCATGTCCCATATTTTCCTACGGACCCTCCGGGACCGTCACATCACGGGTCTGGGTCCGTTTACCAAAAATGTTGACCAAAGTCAACTTTATTCAATTA